>JAUJYS010000379.1:0-24165 GCA_033995665.1 Melogona broelemanni
TGCGCCGGGAATCGAACCCGGGACCATCCGCTTTGTAGTCGATGACCATAGCCACTGAACCACGGAGGCCGCACTATATTGTAATTGTAATGTTTCTGGAACAGCGACGAAAATAATTCTCAAAGACTACTCAAAGAATCCGAAAATATGAAGAACACAAAGTAAGAGCGTGGAATAATTTTGTAGCGCTATTTATGTACGGAAAGTTTTCATAAAAGACAGTGCTTGCCAAGTTTCAAGAGAATCGTCAACATTTTAACAAATAATTTTGGCTTTGCATTTTTCGATCCACGCCGTATAGATTACGAAGCCTTGTCTTTCACAGCAGCCCTGGGGTCGTCACCCGAAACGGAACCATCGAGTTCTCACCGTCTACTTTCAGGACGGTTAAGTGACGCAGTTTCTGAGTGACCATTTCTAGCTGCCAACACTGACCAATGTGAAAATGGCTCAGACTCAGCCATTGCAGATTGGGCTGGCAGGTCACGATGGAAGTCAGAGCCATTGAATTGATGCTCCTGCAGTGTTTGATGTCCAAGCTGGTCAGGTTTCCGTTTCCCCGCATGAGGCACTCAAGCCCCTCCAGGGTGACGTGGGGGCAATAGCTGATGTCCAGTTGGCGTAGACGGGGCATGGTGGCTATCACCATCAGACTAGCATCCGTGATTTCGCAACACCTCAGGTTGAGCTTCACAATTGGTGCACTTCCCTTTGCCACAATCAGGATGATTGAGTCATTTACTTGGCTGCCAGCTAGGTGCAAAGTCCGCAGAGACTTCATGTTTGCAAGCATTTTCAGTTGGCAGTCCGTCACCAAATTAACCTCATATAGTTTCAAGTGCATCAACTCTCTCATGGTGGTCACACATTTGATGCCGGCACCCGTCACATCTGGACAATAACAAAGTTTCAACCCCTCCAGACCTGGCTTGCCCACACTCAGGTACCGAAACGAGGCGTCCGTTAATGACTTGCAACACTTGAGGTACAGAGATCTAAGTGGCAGATTGGAGTTGGCCAGTTGATGCATTCCGGCATCTGTGATAAGTAAACAACCAATCAGGGTCAGATGTTTGAGTCTCTTGAGTCCCTCGCAGATGCTGGCGATGGATGCATCGGTCATTTCGCTACAGTTGTTTTCGATCAGTTTGAGATAGACCATCTTTTTAAAATTGGTGGAAATCTGGTGGACAGCGTGGTCACTGATCGATGAGCAGCAGCTGATGTCGAGGTGGGTGATAAGGGGAAGGTCGCTGAGCAGAGAAGGTGGCATAACGAGCAATTCTTCATCAAAGGTATTACTGTAGTCAGCGAACTTGATGCGACGGACACCACGACGTGCCAAGTGACCGATCTGACAGACAAATGACTGATCCGAGGCAGATACATTCACCTGGTTCCACATGTGACACCACACAGGCGTCATCTCAGCAATGTCCTTCCAGCTGCAGCACACCTGTGCAACACGACCCTTGCCCTGCATGTCCAACAACTTGAAGATGGTGGCCAACACTTCCGGTGGCAGGGACAGGATGGAAGTGGGGGAATCTGGTGGCGATGTGGCAGCCACTTTAACATTTGGGAGGCACTTCTTGGTGGTGGATGAGTTGGTCAGATCAGTCTCCCTTAGAAGCTGCAACATGTCGGATATAGTCGTCCTGGCCAGTAACACCGCAAGTAACACTGCAGAGTCGTCCAGTCCATGTATCAACTGGTCGCGCACCAGCTGTTCACTGTCTTCGCAGTCGCCTGCCAGCCGTAGCAGATCAGCCACGAATGCTCCGACACTTTCGTCCGGCTGCTGGATACATTGGCGTAGCATTGTGCGAAAGGCCACGTGGGACGGGGGCTTATTAGCCATGTTTGTCGATGGAAAAGACAAATGTAGCAACAGCTCTACTAATGAGTTGTTGATACTATTGGCAGAAACTTTTGCAGGATAATTTCCAGAAGAACTTCGAATATTTCGTTAAAAAAGTAGGCCTGGTTAACACCTAATTTAAATGTAAACACACTATTAATTTATGTTTGAACGTGTTAGGGATGGGAGATAGTAATGATAATATCGATAATTATGGTAGATTGAAATTATCGATAGCTAAATGCGTAGAATGCCAGGTTCTAAGACCTTAGATTAGAGGTATGATCTGTTATGGTATCATTGGTATGACAGTTTGACAGGTATGACAGTTTAACCTAAATTTGGAGATTTTTTAATTAGGCTATTCCAACACAACGGCTCCTATGAACATTCAAATTATAATGACAGTTTAAATATGCAAAAAAGAACTTTAAAACGTATTTTTTTTTTTGTTATATCTCTAGACGAGAAAAATTAGTAGCCGTGTGAATATAAACGGATAATTGAGATGATGGTTAACCATTTAGGAACGAAAACGGCAACACTTCTAGTTACTTCAAGTAAAAAAAATAAGAATATAAATAAAATTACAGATTGACTTGATGTACTTGAAAAACAAAGAATGCGGTTTATTGTAATGGATTATAGTAATACGCACAAGGATGTTAACAGATTTGGACATACATACATAAAAAAAATGTTACATACATTCATACATGATCTGCAAACAGTTTTGACGACACTGTAGACGGGCGATAAAATGGTGGAGACTCCACCATTTTATCGCCCGTGCGTATTACTATAATCCATTACAATAAACCGCATTCTTTGTCTTCCAAGTACATCAAGTCGATCTGTAATTTTATTTATATTCTTATATTTTTTTTAACTAGAACTAACTAGAAGTGTTGCCGTTTTCGTTCCTAAATGGTTAACCATCATCTCAATTATCAATTATTTGTTTGTTGGCTAGTTAAATCCAAGCAAATGGTTAGTTAGGGTCGTGCACTTACATATGGCATACATGTACATATATAACTAACCAATAATTTTTATCATTAAATAACTTAACTAACCATTTGCTCGGATTTATCTATCCAACAAACAAATAAAATTTTCGCGTATTGAAGTTGAAATTTACGCGTATATATAATTTTAAATAGATATTTAAACTGCAATCTCGTTCATTTGTATTGTTTCGATTCGGCGATTTAAATCATGCTCATCGTATGTTTGTGAATTTATTTCGTACTCAGAAACCTTTAATTATACCAGAGACGAACATTGATTTAACGCCGATTAATGCATCTGTATCTAATTAATAGTTGAGTTAAGACTTCTATGAATCAAAACAAGTGAGGGACGAGGTCCGGTACAGCGCCGGGAAAGAAAGACGATCAGAGTTTTGGCAAAACTTTCTGAATAAAACAGCAAATTAGGAATTATCTGCTGTTTTATTCAGATAGTTCTAAATTGTGGCGGAACCCATTGCCAGCTGCCATACCAGTTAATGGCGTCTAGAAGTGGCCGCGAAGCCCCTGGGAAAGGCTTGAGGAGCTCCAAGGGCTCTGTGGAGCACAGTTTGGGAAACGAGGCACGTCATACGAGATGATGAACGAGTGAGCAACACAAAGCGAAATTATATACAAACGACATTGTAGATTGAAATAGAAAGTGTTTAATTACATGTAGTTGGACAAATTACATGGCAAGTTGATGTCGTGGATGAGTAAAGTTTCACGGCAACACCACTGGGGGCGCTATAGGAGACAACATTTCAGTCAAAAGAAATGCAAGATTGTCCCATTGGAAAAGAAAAACCAAATTTAAATTTTAAAATATTGACAAAACCAACTGTTTTGGCAAACTGAGCGACATGTGTGTTGGGATTAAACTGTTGTAGTTGTCATTAAGTGGAAATGGCATCGACTGTCAATTCGATTCCCGGCGCACAATTTTCATTTATTAGATCCCGAAGCACAGGTAAAAATGTGCTCCTCCAAAAAATGCTCTTTCGAGAAAATTCGAGCGGTACCAATATGTGGTGAAAAAACCCACTACACATCATAACAATAATTGTTGTAAATAGTAGTATGACAAGCACATTTTAATGAAATGCGGTGTATTATTTTATCCACATGTTGTAAATAAAGTCATGTTTTCATCCGCGTTTAATGATTAAACAAGTTTTATAACACAATATAAAATCACTTAAATAAAATCACTGACTACTTTAAAATCGCTTATGATGTTTATAACTTGTTATTAATTATACTCAAATCATAATATCATTGTATAATATGAAAACGCAGGACCGTGCGAAATGAAGATAAACGAGATCGCAACACAATGCGAAATAATGAACAAACGAACGTTATAGATGTAAAATAAACGCGTTTAATTACATGTAGATGAAAACACTACTTGGTTTGTCATGATTTGTCATCCAACAAACCATGTAGTGTTTTCATCTACCGGTACATTTAATACAGAGTACGAATACAGAGCCTGTTAACATATACATCTTTGTCCTTAACTGGTCTTTGACCCTCGCCATTGCCCCCCCCCCCTAAACGGGGCTGCTTGCGGGTAAATATTGTAATTGTAATTAAACGCGTTTACCTTAATTCTTTAATGTTGGTTTGTTCATCATTTCGCATTGTGTTGCGATCTCGTTTAACTTCATTCCGCACGGTCCTGCGCTTTCATTTTATGCAATAATAATTTTTTATGATTTGAGTATAATGAATAACAAGTTTAAAACACAAGTTGTCGTTTTCATCCGTCGTGGAAAGCGCGCTCGTCGTTGAGAAAGTCGAAGATCCCCAATAAATCCACGCCATTTAGGCTCTCTATCCAATCCGGGTTGCCGCCAAAACAACCGCTGGTGTCCAGTTGCCAAACACGGGGCATGCTTGTCACCTTCTTCACACCGGCACGGGTGATGTTGCGGCAATCCCTCAGGACGAGCTTGTTAATCGGTGCACTTCCCTGGGCCAAAATCAGGATGCCAGAATCATCTACCTGGCTGCCAGTAAGGTCCAACGTCCGCAGTGACTTCATGCTGG
The DNA here is from genome assembly GCA_033995665.1 of Melogona broelemanni. Classification (NCBI taxonomy): domain Eukaryota; kingdom Metazoa; phylum Arthropoda; class Diplopoda; order Chordeumatida; family Chordeumatidae; genus Melogona; species Melogona broelemanni. The sequence continues at coordinate 4,930 of JAUJYS010000379.1, forward strand.
CAATCATCTTCAATTGACTTCTGCCCATTGTCGGTTCTATTTTCAAGTGGCGCAATTCCTTCATGGTGGCCACATATTTGAAGCAGGCATCCGTCACATTTAAACAGCAACTCAGCTTCAGCCTCTCCAGGCCTGGCTTGCCCATACTCAAGTGCTGAAGCGAAGCATCTGTTAACAACTTGCAATATTCCAGGGACAGAGATCGAAGCGGCAGATCAGAGTTGGCCAGCTGTTGCATTCCAGCATCGGTGATACTTTGGTTCCCCGACAGGTGCAGGGTCAGATACTCGAGTCTCTTAAGGCCCTCGCAGATGCTAGTGATAGACACGTCAGTCATATTCACCAAGCTAAACAGCTTGAGCGAGACCAGCTGCTTGAAACTGGTGGAAATCTGCTTGATGGTCTCGTCGTTGATCATGGAAAAAGACCTGATGTGAAGGTGGGTGAGATGAGGCAGACTGTTGGACATGGCAAGCGGAATGGTCAGGGTTCCTTCAAGATGCTCGTTCAAGATGAAGGTGATGCGCCGGACACCACAATGAGCAAAGTAGCTGTACATTGACGGATCTGTAGCAATATTCACCTTGACCGGGGTGTCACGCCACACCTCCTTTATTTTGACAGCGTCCCTCCAGCTCTGGCACACCTGCGCCACTAGCCCCTTGCCCTGCACGTCCAGCAACTTGAAGATGGAGGCCATCACTTCCGGTGGAAGGAACAGGATGGATGCAGGCAGATCTGGTGACGATCCTGCAGCCACTTCATCATTCAGATGGCGCTTCTCAGTAGTCGATATTCGGGCAGCGTCATTATCGGTCTCCAGTGCGAATTGCATCATGTCGGGCATGGCCGTGTCACCAGACAACTCCGCCGGTTGTTTGCGGAGTGCGGAGTCCCGCAGTTCAAAGTCCAACTGGTCACGCGCTAACTCCTCACCATCATGGTATTCTCCCGACAGACCATCCACGGATTCTCCGACACTTTCGTCCGGCTGCTGGAGGCGTTGATACGGGGTGGTGCTGCAGGCCACGGTGGACGGGGGCCTAACCACGTGGCGTCGGATGGGTCCCATGCTGTTCTGTGCTGTTTGATCAATCAAGATCTCGTCAACTTCGTTCAAAGAAAGGCCACTAACTTCAGATCGGTTATTTTCTCAGTGATTGTCGCAAACTTACTCAATGACTCGTTGTTGATATTTGCAGAATTTTGTTTAGCAAATGAGGAGTCTACACCAACAGCGTCGAATGTCAGCAGCGTCAGCAAGAGTGCACGTGTTTTAAGGCGATGCTTGTAACTATCGATTAAAACTATCTATCATTAATTTCAATTACGCGTTAGAGGGCGCCAGTGGCGCCGCGACACTCCCGTTTCCGTGGCAACCAAGGAGTGCACCAAATGCAAAAGAATGTTCAAATTTTCTTATTGATGAAGAAAATTAGGATTTAATTTAACAATATGGAAAAACCAATATTTTTCGCAAACAAGACTGTCGAAGCGAGTAATCACATTGTATGAACAGTGATTACAGCGAGTACATGTAATCTGCCAGGGCTCATAAAGAAAATTGAAATTCAGCTTCCTTGATATTCCCCTAAAGCGCAAGGAAAAAGCGCGCGCAGTGCAATTTTTTTTTTAAATTGTAACCAAAGCTTTGATTGAAGAAAACACATGTCCACAAGCTGATGTAAAAAGAAAATCGCAAAAATAAAAATTCAATAAAAAATAGAAACATTTTTTACACGGCCTCAACTAACCGTGTGGTGTTCTCATGTATTAATAATTATTTTATTCTTGTATGGAATACTACATGTACTATAAAACGCGTTTTTTTTTACATCTACAACGTCGAAGATGAAGGGTCCGTGACATTCCTTTATCTACAACGTCGTTTTGTTTATCATTTCACCTTGTGTGGTGTTCTCGTTCATCTTACAATCGTTCCGGTTCAACGAACTCTGTTTCTACTTTTTTATTCTATTTTGATGAACATTTAAGACGATCTAATTTTTATAAAAATTCAAATTTGTTCAGAATTTTCTCAACTTTTAGGCCTCAATCTGATCAGGGTTCATACTGAATACTGAAAATTAATTTCCCTGACTAAAATTAAAATATTCTCTGATTTAAATTTTACAAGTAACGCATTCTATTGGGCACCATTTTTTTTCAAGCGTTTCAAGTAATAGGAAATCATTTCACAGTAGACTACTGCAAAACTAGCTTCTGATGTTTATCGAGAATTAAAACTTGTTATGGACTATACTTAGCCAACAATGATTGTTGCCGCTTGCTTCACAGATGGCGGAGTTGCCGTGAACATGTCCGAAGCATTTATTTACCCACGGTACCAACAAACCACGTAATGTTATCATCTAAATGCAATTAAACGCGTCTACTTAATGTACAATGAATTTATAAATACAGACAATGTTTAATATTCAGGTTTTTTTATCTTACATGTCGAACTTTAGATATCTGGCTCATTATATGTACATTGTAGCGTCTTGTTTGTCACCTGTCTCTTCCAATTCACACTTCACTGAATCAAGGTCATCATATCAGCCACTTATGGGTCTTCAGAGTCAGAATCACAAGCCACCTGGGTACCAATAAAATGTTAATAATTATATCTGGTAGAATGATATCGGGTATATTACGTATTATCCGTACACTTGAGCAGGGGCGGACTTTTCTACTAAGGACCCGGGCGGAAACTAACTCCAAGGGGCCCTGTCTTCCTTGATCAATTTCAAAATTTTCCCTGACTTTTTTTAGGTGAAATTGGATACGACATAGTCACTTATCAAAACTGGGATTATTTTTGGTGACATATAAAAAGGTTCACATAGCGCAATTATTTTGTAAATTACAAGTAATGCAAATAATTAAAAAAATGCAACACATGTAAGTAAAAAAAAGCGCGCGCAGGTAAAAGTAAAAATGAACCCCTCCATTAAAAGCTCTTTCAAGAGGATTCGAGAGATACATGATCTAAATAAGAAATATTCATTACGGTATTGACGGAATCTTACCACTACGATTGTTCTTATAATTCGTTGACGAATTTATTGTAATTCTTTTGATCACCGAATTTCATAAAAACCAGACTATTTTTGGGCGACTTATTCAAAATAGTAAAATGGGATCCATAATTCCTGGACCACCCTGTATAACAACAGTTAGCATACCCTACAAAATACTCTTGTTTCATTTATTAAATTTGGATTTGAGTTGGCAGTGTTCAAACCAAGCACGAGAGAAAATACATTTCAAAATTAGGACAAAAAAAAAAGTTATTAAAATATCATTACTACTTCCAAGAAATAAAAAATCAAATTTGCAAAGAAATTGGATATATGCAACAAAAAATAAATAAAAAAGTCAACAAGATTGAACGACAACAAAATAAACATGGGCCCTTAGAACAGAACAAATTGGCCAGATATTTTGCAAACCTTAGACAGGAAGAAAGATCCCCTAATTTTTTTGGCGATAAAATATCGTACATTCCTTCGGGATGAAAATAAGACCGTGAGATCCGTAGTCAATAGTAGCACCACCACATCATCCCGACCTTCAGGTGCCCAAAAAAATGCATGTAAAAAAATGCATACAAAAAAAATTATTCGACCTACAATTACCAACATAGCGATACTTAACAGTATATTTGTAATAATTACTTATCCAAAGTAATGTCATTGTTAAAGATACATCCCACAATGAACGGGATAAAGTGTTCATCGAAGTTTAAAATAAAGGGTATAAAACGAAAGTTGAATTTGAAGAGGGGAGATTGGTGACCGAGGTTCGCCCCAAGTGTTATATTGAAAGCTATTAAAATAGTTAAAAACCAAATGTTGCCGTCAATCAATCCTATCAATCAATCAATCAATGGTTAGCCAGTCCTGGGACTGGTTTAACAGCAATGGGCTATGTCTCTCTATTCTCTCCTATTTTCTGCCTTGTCTTTCACTTCATAGTAGTATTTGGAGCTGGTATCTTGGCATAACTGGGATACAAAATAATTTCTTGGCCTACCTGCTCCTCTCTTGCCTTCCCTCTAAAACTCTAATTTGTGGTCCCCCTTGACACAAGGCATGTCCTATCCATCTCATTCTTCTGATTTCTATTATTCTGAGGATTTTTCTGTCTTCTCTCACTTTTGCCAGAACTGTCTCATTAGTCAGTCTATCTATCCAGCTCATTCTTTCCATCCCTTCTCCATCACCACATCTTGAATGCGCCCACTTGGATAAATAAAATAATATTTATAAATGTATGGCAATAAAATCGATAAAAATAGAACATATAAATTTGGTTGACTGCTGGAGACATGAATTTTTATATTTGACAATTGTTATATCATATCCTCTCTTTGGAGCATTTTCTGAAGGCGCGCATTGCCACTAGGACTCGGGATCGAATAACGAAAGAAAATCCGAGCCTGGAATCGAACCCGACATCGCCGCACACATGACGGATGCTCTATCACCGATATAAATCTCGAAATACAAACTTTACATCCCTTGGTATAGGGTTCGGGGCTCAGGAAGACGTAATCTGCAGTCGTACCGCGCATTGTTGAATCGTTCACATTGGGTACAAATCTGCTCTGCGCAGGAATTAAGACCCCTGGCGACGAAAAATGCCCCCACCCCCACACTCCAAACGAGGTAAGACACGAGGGAAGACAAGGAGAAACAGGAGGGGGAGAACAGACATTCGCAACGATACAAGGAAAGCTATCCAGGTATATACTCGAGTATATAACACTGCGGCAGTCGAAAACTGCATTAAAGAATTTGCAGATAACGAGCTATTCGTCGTAATGACGAATTCCCGGCGCTGCGCCGGGGGACGCAGAGTGAAACACGCCGCCTACTCTCGCTCTCTTTCATCCGATTGGAAGAAAATATTTGAACCAGTGCTGCAATCTGCGCTAGAAACTCTATATAAAAAACACCAGTCGAATCCAAAGAGATTCAATACTAGAGTGCAGGTACGCATCCGCGTCATTAACGAGGCCTGTAGATGAGTAAAAGGACCGGATTTAGTTCAGGTAGAGACCAAATTCGTTCTGAATAAATTAATCCTCGTCATTAAAAATCTGAAAAAAATAGCCAGGCTAATAAATGCCAAGACATAACCAATAATCACGATATTAGAAAAATTAATCGGCCAGATAGGCCAGCAATGAAAACAAAATGCCAAATTTCATCACCAGCAAAAGCGGATTTGCCAGCGTCAATGTTTTGCCGATCATTGTTTCCATGACACCACGGAATGCGAACACAAATTTTTTTGCACCTCGGAGCTTTCAACAATTCGCAGTAAGAATGAAAAATTTGCTCAAAAAGCTGGTGTTTTTTTGCGTACAGTACGAATGGGGCGCGTTTACCGGTTTTTACACAAATTAATAAAACATGTAACTGTGACTAAAAAAAAGAAACTTCATGACAAAAAAGTACCGAAACAAAAAGTAGTACCCTACTAAAAAAACTAAATCGTTACAAAGTTACTCAAAAATGAAAGTACGCAAGTTACGTCCCGTTTTCGAACGTTACTCCCCAACTCAGAAAAATAAAAAGTAAGAGTGTTGACGCGAAAAATCTAAACGCCAACACATGATCATCACTTGAGTTACCCAAATAATGGTCAGAATTAAACTAACGAGAATAGAACAGTTGGTAAAGAAACACGACACGGCTCGTGACTGCGGCTCATCCAGATCGGAACGTCGGTACGTGTGGCGGGCAAATGTAAACAGGCGCGTCGAACGATCGAGAAGGTTCATAACAAATAGCACACGCCCCCCCCCCCCGTATTTTGTCAAATCGAGATTTCAATACAAAATGTCGTGATTGATGAAGAGAACGGGGGAGGTCAACGGCGGAGTGTCATCTCCTCGCGCGGAGTTATACACGCAGCGGGCGAACCACTTGGCCCGCGGCCAAACTGCGCTATGGAACCGATCGTTCGGAATATATTCATCCGCGCCGAACAAATAGTTCCATTGACAAGATCACCACATACAATATAAGTTTTCATTTTTTAAATCGCCCATTTTCAATTGATTAAAATCTGAATGATTTTACTATAAATTAATAGATACTTTGGAAAAGAGTACATTTGAAGAGAAAGTTTACCAGGTACATTCAGAAACTGTTTTAGCCTAGACGGTAGATATGCTGCGGCCATCCCGGGTTCGGATTCAGATTCCTCACGAGCGATGACATATCGAATTAAATCCATTATGTTTAAAATAATTTTAAAATGTGCCCGCTAACCATTTTCATTTCTTGTTCCAGCGATACTTTCGGCTTTGAGTGCAATTTATCTACTACCAATAGTTTACCGCAATCATTTTGCCGAGGTTTGAACGAAATTGGTAGATATATCCCCTCCAGTTGATGGATTCATCCACGACTCGACACATACAAACATAAAAAGGACCAACGAAATCGAATAAAATAGAAGAAAGATCCCATTCGAGCATGGCAGACACGAAAGCCAGAGAGATAAAGGCGGTCGAAAGCTAAACCAGTCAAGTAATGCAGAAAGTAATGCACTCCTTTCTGTCGTTGACGTCAGCGAGAAAAAAAAACATTTGACGCCATTTTTTTTTCGCCCTTTCACATAGTTGTTCACGAAAAAGAAAAACCTATAAGTTGCTTAATAAATCCTGAACTGCTGCAATCCTGAAAAAGAACAAGTGCCGCCCCCAAGTGGTGAGACTGATACACGACGTTTTCGATGAAAAACCAATTGTAAATAGTCGCCAAATATTTCTACACACGACTATCTTTGTAATAGCTACTCAGTTATTACCAAATCCGACAATTCCCTTAGAAGATTTCCGCCAGTTTCGATTTCCCGAGACTTCCAGAATTTTTCGGGCGAGAAAAAAATAGAACCTTCCTTCGGAATTAAAGTAAAACCGCAAGAGCTGTGACTGAACGTTGTCGAGTACACGCTAAAGTTCCCTATCTAGGCCAGAAGCCTAAGCCATCTACAAACTACAAGATCACCTCCCCACCTCCATGGAAAACTGAGACGAATACATTGGTAGACCACATGAACAAACACAGTACAGAAAAAAGCCACTGTCTCAACCTTTCAGTTCTTGTAAAAGCCGCCATTTCTCTTAGAAGATTGTCACAACGCAAATTCACTTTGGTTATCTAGTCATTACACCAGCTCGTTGGCCAAGAACACTGCCTCCCCCTTCCAACGTCGATCGCTCAAAATCTCAATATAGAAAAATGATGTGGCAAATCAGGCGAGGACGAAAATAAAGAAAAAAAAAACCCGAGTTCGCCATAGAGGAGGGAGAACGCGACGGAAACTGGCCCACGGCCCGCGCGCATACCGCCGGCGCTGCTGGCGAACAGCATTAGTCAGTTATTAATCAATGTCGGCCCAGAAAGGATTTCCGATCAGAATGACAACGAGAAAGACTCGTCCACAAACTCGGCGAAGAAGGCGGGGGAGGAGGAACAGAAAAAAAAAAAAAACTTCCCCCAACGTAATCACTTTAGATTAGCAGAGTAGCAAGACGCCGTAGCATTTCTATCCAGCCTTCATCCCGCACAACCGATGTTCGATTCCACACAACTCCCATTGACCGATGGCTGGGTGGACAAAATAATCGATTTTCGGGTTCGATTCTCGCTCCAACACAGATTCCAAGCAAACAACCAATTGCAGACAGAAATGCCACGTGCCATATCGTTTAGCGCGTGGATCGCGGGTTCAATTCCCGACCGAGACATTTGGAATTTCTTGGTCGAGAGAAATTCGTACGCCCGCCATTCTTCAAAATTTGATGTTAAACTGTGGGACCCGTGCCTGTAGGAGGTCAGGTACACGTGCCTACCTAGTCCAGGCAAAATTTTCATGTTGCCCCATAAGGAGGTTTTGAGAATATTGTTGGCCAATCCATAGATTTACAATTGCAGGCAATTTTCGAATCGATTATACTGTAAATGCCTAAATCAACGTTTCCTGCACAGCCACGAAACTACACGTCAAATCCTTGCCAAAGTCCGGTGCGATCATTTCAATTTTATTTAGTGACAACTGACGACATTTTAGGGAAACTGTGTTCCGGACCAGTGCCCAGAAGCCGGTATTGCGGTGCGGCGGTTCAGGGTTCGATGTCCGGCGTGGGCTACCGTTTATTCGATCCAGGGGTACTGGTGATAACGTGTCTCTCAGACATTGTCTAAGTAATTTTGGAGTGATCAGGAATGATAAAGCAAATCAATTTCACTACACCAGTACAAAACATGGCAAAGATATATTTTTTTAAGATAATATTCATAAAGAATAATTTCGTCCCTTTGTGAGGATTCTTTTGTTTGTGACACTTCTTCCTATTATTATTATTATTATTAGTACTATTTTGATATTTCACACAGTATTCCATTTACTTTCAACAATCATAAATTTTCAGCTTTTTGTTTTAAACAATCATGGAAATAACTAACTTTATAAACTTTCGCCACATAGCGTATCAGAAACTCAAAACGTATAACGAAGCCATAGTCGCGAACGCATAAAATTGCAAACGCATTCCAAATACAAATATTTTTAAAAACAGCACAACAGGAAACCGACAATGCCATTACCCATGACATGTTTGTTATCCTAGCGGATAAACACAAACGCAACGGATACGGACACAACCTCGTTTTATTGTCAATCGCCAATTTTGTCGAGTCATCAACTAGCTACAACTCTGTGCTTTGCCGAAATATTAGAATTCGTAGCGGTGGGCCATAAATTCTGAATAAAGACATAAGACTGACAGGGATTCCTTTTAACGGCAACATCATTAAACTTGCTGCTCGACCTATTTCAAAATACGTTTTGTACTGCGCATCATTGTAGAACAGATTGGACAAGATACGTACTATCTGCAGAGTATCCACCCCCTAAACATCAGATCGTGATAATTTTATTTTCGAATTTCCGTACATAATTTCTTGTCATCCCATTAAAGGCAAAGCACGCTGCCTTTACTAAGTTCAAACATCAGTGGATAGATCAATCATAAGTTTAGTAATAATATTATCAAACATTGTAAATGCGTCGCGCTAAAGCAGGCCTAGCGGGTATCATTAAAACGAGCGTGCTACATTAATAATTATCATAATCCATCCATACTTCACATAATTCCAAATAAAATAAATAGTAATGTTCGCCGTGCAGCGATGCCGGTGAAAACGTGCCCCTCATATATTACCAAAGCAAGACGAAGGATACAGAATCTGATATGATAGTCACTTTCATGATGCCATTAAATATAAACAAACAAAAAAAAATCAAAAATATTAGGAAATGCTGGGGTTCATTTTTTTGACATTTCCGTTAAACACAACCGAAAGCTGTCTCCTCGTAGTCGCTCCTTCGAAGGGTAAATCATCAAAGAGATGAAAAAACCCAAGTGATGGGCTATATACATGGTAGAACAGTGTTTGAGTACCGTCTAAATTGGTCCCGAATCCTCGGACTAAAACTGCACAAAGGCGAGAAGAATCTGCGGCGTGGAAAGACTCGGCGTTGGGGTGAAGCTTCGGTTTGTCGCCAAAAACGGAATACTGACCGCGCGGTGAGAAAATGGTGAGGCGACCATCGGAACTGTAAAACTTCCAAAGGAAGACGCGGGGCTGACGCAACAACGGCCAATAACTGACCCCTCCCATCTGGGGTGCGTTGGAATTCGGACTCACGGCGGTTTTTCGGACTTGCGTGGATCACTGTGCTCACGTCGTGGTTTGTTCGCCGTAATTGGGCGGAATATTGGACATCTTCTGGACTGCAATAGAGAAAGGGAAGTTATCTAGTGGTGTCAATCAATCTGTGGAAACAATGCAGTGAACGGCGTTGCATGCTGCGAAGTGTGAATCTCAGCCGAGGTGTCCGCCATCTTAACTCGGTTCAACCAACTAAGCCTAACCCGGACTAGACTCTCGCGGGACTACTGTAAGTGCTGTTTTGTGCTCGTGTTCGTGTTCCACCGGGTCAACGCCATGTTTGGACTAATCTGGACCCAATCGCACCTGCATTTTGTCGATTTATTGCCCACAGTTATTGCCAATGAGTTGACCCGTAGTGAACTTCGGGTCGGGTCACCATGAATAAAATCAATGCTGTTACGCTGCCCATCCGTCGATGGGCCGCCGCCCTCCAGCGTGTCTGCTAATGAACTTGGGGGAACTGTGGCATTAATCATAAGCAAGTGACCCACGGTGAACGTGAATATCGGGTCGGTACGCCCTCTGTCCTTCCGATACGCTATCGTCCTCCATCTGGATCCGGGTCGGCCGCTGGGTCCACTTCGGGTCTGCTACCGGGTTTATGCTTGCCATCTGCGGATCGCTAAACACCGGGTCGGGACCGCTTGCTGGTTGGCCTTGCCTGACTGTTGTGTTCGTGTTCCAGTGGGTCGACGCCTTGTCTGGACTAACCTGGACCCAATTGTACCGACGATTTGTTGCCCACAATCGTTTGCCAGCGAGTGTCGACCGGTGGTGAACTCCGGGTCGGGTCAGCGTTCCTCTGTTGCGCCGGGCCGCCGCCCTCCAGCAAGTCTGCTGGTCAGCTTGGGTGAACTTTGGCATTAACCATACCTGACTGCCGACGACTGGCGACCTGACCTGTGGTGAACTCCGTGTCGGGACACCCCTGCTCGCCACGTCGCCCTGACTAGCGACTTGACCAGAGGACCCCCCCTCTGCCGATCACCGACCACACCCCGAGGACAGAGGAACTGGGTCCGACGAAGAGGATTGCGACGTGCACCAGCCGCAGCTTTCATTCCTACAGCCGCGGGCAACAGGACTTTTGCGGCAACATCAGGATCACCAGCAACGTGTCTACCAGCTCACTGACAGTGCGCCGTCACTGCAAGTAACAGAGGGCCACCACCAACAACACTTGCTGGCAGAGTTGGGCGGGTGACGTGCCGGCGGCCTTGTTAGCTCTGCTGGAGGACTGGCCACGACCAGACCTTCTGGCGACCTTACCAGCTCTGCTGGAGGACAAGCCGCGACCGGGGACGCTCCAGCGCCCTTCCAGCACCGCCAGGGACGCTCCGGCCAAGCATCAGAGGGTGGGGGCCGACCACCACCCCACCAGCAACAGCAGCAGCGGAGGTGGCGGTCCGACCGCCAGCAGCAGTAGGGGGTGGCAGGCCGACCACCACCACCACCGGCAAAACAGCAGCAGAGGGTCGACCATTGGCGGTGGCAAGCAGAGAGGGGCGACCACCACCAGCAGCAGCAGCATAGGTGGCGGGCCGACCACCACCGCCAGCAGCAGCACACCACCACGGCAGCGGATGTGGCGGGCCGGCCACCAGCATCACCACCAGCGGCAGCAGCAGCAAAGGTGGTGGCAGGCCGACCTCTGCCACCGCCCTCACCACCGCCAGCAGCAGCAGAGGTGGTGGGCCGACCACCTCCGTCTGAGCCCGCTACTCGCTAACGCCGACGAGCCAGGAGGGAAGAAGAAGGAAGAAGAAAAGGGACTGAACAAAGTGGGATGACCGGAACCAGGGACTTCTTCTTAATATGTGGATGCTGGGATAAATTAGTTTCAATGATGGTGCGGGGTCAAGCGGGGTCGAACGGGGTAATTACTAATGGGGAATTAGTAATAGAGTAGAGTTATTATATTTATAAGTATTGTTGTCGCGTATTGTGTTTAAGAATTTTAGAAAAAAAAAAAAAAAAAAAAAAGGAAGGAAAGAGTTATTGAAGCAATACTTTTTACTATGGTTATGCGTTGCCGCGTTTTAATTGTTCTAGGTTTAATGGTTAATTATTGCAGCTGGGGGGATTAAGTTTATTATTGTCGTCGCATGGTTGTGTTCTAATAGTTTAATTTAAGTATTATTGTAGCAGCTGGGAACAGATAGAACAACTAGCGTGTTGGTTGAATTTTTTTTTTTTTTTTTTTTTTTTTGGAATTAGAGTTTTGATTATTATAACAGCTGGGAACCCCGATAGAATTGATAGATTGATTGTCACGTTGGTGGGTTGGGTTTTAATTATTGTTGTTGTCGTTTTCTTACAATTTATTTATTGCTGCATTGTTGCTGACGAGCATGGGGGTGGGACTTCTGGTTCCTCCCCCATGTAAAGGATTTTAATCATGTATAGATCAGTGTGATCTTGGTATTGTGTCATGGATACTGGAGACGTGTTGCTGGAGGGATTGTGATTGATATAACCGGTATTGCATTGGTATTATTGTGACAGTGTTATAATCGATGTTGCATTGATATTGTTGTGATGAGACTGAAGTAAGGCCGCGGTCAGGAGGTTGCCTGATGCTGAGATTCGGATGTTTAAACGCAGACATTGGATTGGCCGAGCGGGGGTGGACCCGGACGAAGTGGGAGCGGACGGGAGACCGCGGGGGGTGGAACGCTGCGATGATGAGCTGGAGTCTCGGAGCAAGATGGCGAACAAGGATCCGATTTATACGGTACACCTTGTTAACCGTTTGAAAAGGAACTTAATCCGTAAGATAATGGACTGAGACGTTCCTTGTTCCTTCGACTTAAAAATGAACAAACAAATGTTCAATTCGGCGCGGCAGTCATTTCATTTTTTTAAGGCATTTTTCGAAACAACCAACTATCACCACATTATCCAACTAATTACTTATGATTTTCAATTGTCTTTGTAGACATAAAAAGAAATAATACTTCGCAATTAATCGAGAGTGTCGCTTTTATCATGTGTATGTCATTGGACGTTCCTAAAATAAAGCAATCAGGACGTTCCAACGTTACATTTTTGAAATAGGAAGGAGATCGTGTCAACGTTCCTCAGAAAAAAACCCCGAATTCCTTGGAACGAGACACTCTCTTGCTCCCTTAACTCCGTTCCTACTCAACACTGGGAAAGGACTTCCAATAGCGATTCGAAAATACGAACGCGACCGCAACATAATCAACAAAATCAAGGGGAAAAAATAAAATGTATGGCGAGCCATTTCGCTTCTTCTCTTTCATCCCCTTTCCGTCCCTTTTACTCATCCCACCCACTCCCTCCCCAACCCCCGGCGGCCTCCAGTGGATTCTCCTCCTACCCACTCTCTCCCCCCAACCATCTCCATCCTTAAGACGACCATATCATTACCAGCCCGAAACTTCGACGAGACGGGAGACGCGACCGAAAATCCGATGATATATTGTCGTTAATGAAATTTCACGTCGCGTAATTAATTTTACTGGGGGTTTAAAAAGCGATCAAGCTTCATCGATTTTAATCTACTTTATAGTTTCGATACTGCGTCTAGGGGAGGGAAGCATGAGATCGGGGAGGTGAAAGAGACGAGAGGCCCCGCATGCATGCCGAGACAGTTGCGAGAGCGCTAGAAACAAGCATCCTCCTGAGATGACTAGCCAAATTCGAATTTTATTGAACGTTTTCGCGAGGCACAGCGACAAACTCAGACAATCAATGGCGAGCGCAATATTTCTCGTAATGCCATGTGAGGGGGTTCCTGGGTTCAATTAAATAAACGGTAGCCCGCACCGGGAATCGAACCCGGGACCACCGCGCCTTAGTTAATAGCAGTGTTGGCACGGAACGGAAAAGTTCCGATCCTAGTAGTGGATTCCTTTTCTGAGGAACGTTTTAGCGCCTAAATACCTTTTCCTAAGAAGAAACGCTGGAAACGGTTTCGATCCTTTTTTTTCCTCAGTGGAATAGTCGTTTTTTGACAGTGTGTAGAACATTTAAATAAGTAATATTAAATATTGCATATCTATGTCTAAATAAAATGCATCCAATACATTTTTTAATTAATACTTTTAAATAAAATGAAACAATAATTACGTTCGCATTCAGGGTTCAGGGGAAAAATCCCCAAAACTAATGAAATTGTTGGGATAAATGGAATTTTAGATATGTTTATCTGTTCAGAAGGTGATTTTTTTTTGTTACTTTAATTTTAATTTTATAATCAAAACAACGGAAAAGTTCGAGTTTCATTAAAAAAGGATCTAGGAACGGTTAGGTAACTAAAGTAACTTTCAATTTCTGTAGAAAGTAGAACGGGAACTGATTCCTTTTTTCTTTGAAGGAACGGAAATTTAAACGGGTTCCTTTAAGAAGGAACGAACCCAACACTGGTCGGTTGCGATACTGACTGGCATCAAAGGAAGACGAGTACTTGAATATTTAAAAGTTGATCACAATCTTCATGTATATAAACATGTATATGCTGAGATCCGCGTTTAGTTCTCCATCAATTTATCTTTCAAATAGAAGAAGCACCAAGACAATTTGGGGTACTGAGAACGATTGGAAGTGGCCACGTTAAATGGAAACACTAGATGACTGATTAGGCTCCAACAGGAAGAAAGAACAGTCATTTAAGATGAATGAGTCGCCTGTATCGCAGGCTATCTTTGAGGAACTCGTCAATAGGTCCCTGTTCGTAAATATTTGGCTTCGCATACACGGTACGACTTTGGAGTCGTCGAATTGGACCCGATAGGGAATTCGCCAGCTCCTCTGAATACAGTGCCTGCACATTACATGTATCCAGATACATATGCTAAGCGCTTCGGCAGACTTTCTGGCGGAAAATGAAGACTGTGTGCCGAATCAAAGTTAACTTTTCCCCATCCGCCGCCGCCGCCGAGATTTAATTAAAATTTGCCATGCACGATCGCTGTCTCTGCATCGACTACGCTTTCACGGATACGTGCTCCATTAAAAAAAAAATAGATTCGCAGTGTTACTGATTTATTAACCCTTTAAATCGATATCAAATGGCGGAAGAAATGGTAACGAGAGAATGAATTTTTAAAACATTCCAACGAAGCTGTTTACGCCGCATCAATGTATAAGTCCAATCAAAATGAATTAAGAGCTTGTCCTTTCCCTGTACGAATCATCCATCACTTATTTATCCAGTATGGTAAACAAGGTTGCGATGCGGTGGTCCCGGGTTCGAACCCCGGCGCGAGCTCTAGTAATTCGATTCCGGAGTACTTGTGAAAATGTGCCTTTCAGATATAAAAAGACAAAAACAAAAATAAGTGAAATACAAAATTTCCAATATTCAGACTAGGCTTTTTTACCCGGTGTAAACACCACCACTACCAGAAGAAGAGTACCTAAACATATAAGCCGAAAGGCTACTCTTAGATATCAATTTGAATTTGTGTCGTTCATTCCCTTATGCACGACATAATTTGTCAATTTACAATGTACGAGTATGGCGTTAGCCAAGACCAACAAATCTGTTTATAATTTTGAAAATATTAATTCATTATTTTAATTTATAAGGAATAGCACATTTATCGTTAACAATATTAAGTGCAGAGACCTACACAACTAGCTCACTACTATATTTGAGAAAAAGTAAAATTATAAGTACAGAGCAAAACATTTTGAACGTCACGCCATATCCTCCGAGTAAATTAATCGCCTTTTCGCTTTTTCTCACAAATCATATTAAGCAATTGGATTTTCATATTACAAATTATCGTACGGTTCACAACGTCTGTATCAAGATTTTCATTCCAGAATCCCTGCCGCCGTACAAGAGCCAGAGGTTCATAGGTCATCAACTCCACCGACCATACACCTCCCACCATAGCAACTTTTCCACATGCCGGTAAAATTCGACAACCCAATTAGCCGATCGTACTGCTCTTCCCCAATTATGGATATTGGCCATCTTCCAGGCGCGCCGCGCGTACGGAAATTCAAATTAGACTTTTAGCAACGAGGCAATGGGGGAGATCTAGAGAACGAACGAGCTATGTAGACCGACCGGTCATACAGCCGCTGGCAGAACGTGAAGCACATCCTCACAGCGGCACGGCGTATAAACCAAAGATATTCAAATATAGAACGCCGGATCAACCGATCAACAAATACATGCAGCATCGTTTTGACTTATACGAGTCGTCGTAGGAAAATCTGCATTGCGCCCGACTGTGGTGAGCCGGTCCTGGGATCGATTCCCTGCGCGGGCTCTCGTTTATTCGATCAAGGGGTCCTGTTGAAAATAAGACCTTAAGCTCGGTACAAAACCTTCTGAAGTAATTCTCCAGCTAGTGATTCTAAAAACCAATAACCTAGATATGATTTGAACAAATTGTCTGATGGCGTCAAAGCGTTTGGGAACAAAATTCCATATTATCTTTAACAATATTTGTTAGTTCGATTAGCAAACATAATCGTCATGCCCGTGACAAGTGTTTCCGTCCAGTCCCATGGATTCGAGCCAACCTTATTCACATTCATAGTCCGACACACCATCCACTAGACGGAACTCTCCAATATAAACGGAAACTGATCAATTTGGTTTAAAATGTCTGGTGTTGGAAGTGTGATTGGCTGACCAGTGAAAAGCACCCATTTAGCTGTACCGCACAACACCGCAATGAGTGGTCACCTGCTTACACGGGGCAGCAATATTCGCCAATGTCAATTAACGTTTGCAAATCTGCGCTAATGGACACATTCTGAGAACTATTAAAAAATTTAAGAACAACGAATAAAGCCCAGGACAGACTGGGGGTGAAGAATTGAGTTGGCGAGACTCAGAAGCATAAAACAGAAAAACCAGAACAGACCATGGCAAAATATAATATTAAATGTATGTTGTGCAAACGAACTAAACCATGAGTACACAACTCACGCTTATTAAAAACTTTCTTAGAAAAAAAAAAACATTTAAAAATTATTTTGAACAAAGACTTTATGAAATCATTGTCAGACAATTTAAGGAATACGAGGAAAAATTGGAATGCCCCGAACAGGAATGGTCACTGATGGATAACCATAAAATGATCAATGCTACCTACCACCGTTGACTCAACAAATACTGGACTCTATTCGTCAATATCGTTGGTCCATACGTGCCGTATTGACTGGGCCTACGGGTTCCCCCGGTTGGCGCGACCCAGGGTACGTACGGTGCAATCAACGCCGGGGCGCGCCGACGCCGCTCGCAGTCGTGCCCCCCTCCCTCAGAACCCTCAGAAATACCGACGGAAACTAAGAGAGATAAATTAAATTAGGCCGAACTATTATCAACCTGAGCGCGTCGTTCGTTCATTCGTATAGCTTGGTAGGTTACTCGTGCAAAACGCGCGCGCGAAACTTTATTTAATCATTATGAACTAAAATTAGCGAACCGCGTCCTTGGCGCCGTGTTTTAACCGCTTACTGATTACATTTCTCACAATAAAAATTATTAAAATATAAAAATGAAGACAAGAGTTACCAACTCCCCTCATTTTGTTCCATTGACAAGCGTATTGAACATGTAATCTAATCTTTAATCAAATGTATATTTACAGGACCGTAGCACCGTTTTAAATGAGAAAAACAAGTAAATGCAAAAAACTTTGTTTTTCTGATAAAAACTTTTATTTTAGAGATGCTCATCTTAATAGATAGTTTTTAATATTAAAAATCCGAATTTTTCAACAAAATTAATTGAACTGGATGCTAAAAGCTCATGCAAGCTCATGAAAGCTCATTACTGCCAAAAGTTCATGCAAGCTCATGAAAACTCATAAATGCCAAAAAGTCATGCAAGCTCATGAAAATTCATGAATGCCAAAAGTTCATGAAAATATGACAACCTAACCTTTGAACTAAACCTTTCATAGAAGCTTTAAAACTAAATTCTTGTGTTAAAAGTGTCTGACTATCGGACTTTAAAATCGCTAATTTTTATTTACATTTATACAGTTTTTCTCAATTAAATTATTGTGGTCATTTGTAATGGACGTTTTGTCATATCCTTGGCCAATCGCTTTCAACTAAAATAATAACTTTTCCAGGATTCGAAGAACACCATAAAATTTTGATAGATTCAAATGTTTCGAGAGGTCTACCAGATTCCAAATTATCAAGTCTTTAGGACGTGTGCAAGTTGGTTTTAAAGGGCCGCAATGATGTCCAAACAGACAATCAACGCTCAAGTCATCTTAATAGAAAGTTTTTAATAATACTTAAATATTTTTTTTTACATAGCTCCATAACAATATTTAACTAACAAGTTAACGCCAATTACTTCATAGTCCACAGAAAAAATCGCACTCAACCATATTGAACAAAACCTGGTGAAATAAAACAGGCGACGTCGTTCTAACCTAACCGGGAGCACGTTGTAATAAGACACAAATGTGTACCGTCCACGACTAAATGAAATACCGATGCCAACCCCTCTTTAATTTGCTGGTACAACGCGCAAGACAGACAAAATGAAGAACGACTTGGAATACGGTACTAAACACTAGACAGTATAACACAATTAGGGCTCCCCCATTATTTAAAAAAAAAATGTCATTCGGTAATAATTAGGGAGAAGGAAGCAGGCGGCCTCCATTAATTAGGTTGTCAGTCAAAATCCATTATTCACTACGATAGTTCTATGTGTACACACATGAACAGGATCTCCACTCAACTGTATACAGATGTACGGCGCGTTTGCTTTGCTAAGTAATACGAGACTTATAATACACCGTAGCTATTCACTTAGAAATTTCCTACAGAAACATAATCTTAAAAACAAGGCAACAAAGTAAGGAGCATCTCAATTAATTAAAGTACTGAGTATGTTTCCTTAAAATGAATGCCAGGCCTGTTCAATGAACAGAACTAAAACTTTGATGGCGGAAAACAATCGAAATGTTATCGCATTACTTGTACTTTGAATAGTCTTAGAGGTTGTTTATCTCAAAAACAAGTACAAAAACTAAGAAATATAATCCTTAAAAAAAGGCAAGTAATCCTTAAACGAATCCTTAGATCAAATAGCACCACCTAGGCACCCCCAATTTGGCCACAAAACAGTAAAAAAGAAATGCTACGGATGAAACAATAATTGACGATCATCTTTTTCACCTCACTTATGAAAAAAAACAGCCCCCAATTAGTTACCAACCAACCCATTGGAAACCAATGACCATATCAAACGCGAACGTCGTCTTGCACGAGTAATGAATTGCTGCTCCAGGCGGAAGAAAAATAAATTAGTTGCGACTCGGTAGTGGGTTTCCGCGGCGCTATGGGTGATGCATGCGAGAACTTGAAACGGTAGAACCCCCAAGCGGTTTTATATGTAGTCGGCATAAAACTATGACTCAAACAATACCAAAAAGTATCACGTTCAAGACATGAGCGACCTGAAAATACGGTGTCGAGTGGGGCGCGTAGCGAAAGTCAGTCTCACCTGATTAGT
>JAUJYS010000380.1:0-24086 GCA_033995665.1 Melogona broelemanni
CCCGCCTCGGCGACTCCCTCAAAATGAATAAGATTTGCATTAATTGTGCATATTAATGCCGAACAATACGCAAACACAATTAGAGAGAGAGAAGAGAGAGAAGGCGGGCGGGTGAACTGGCAAAGAAAACGCCACTGCATAGAGGCTACCGTATATTTAGCCTCGTGAGACCCTACAACACACAGGTGTCGCGTGGCGTGGTGGTTCGCGCGTTGAGGCTACACCACCCGTAATTGTGAGTTCAATTCCCGGCCGAGACCTCCGGAATTTTTCGCGCGTGTGAATTCGTACGTGAACTCTTCCAGAATGGAAGTAAATCAGTGGAACCCGATGTCAGGTTCCATGTTGAAGATTCTTCTCTAGGTTTATAGCCAAAGCTAGACAGGACTATCAAGTTGACCCCTGGTTGTTCAGAAACGTTGGTGCCCCTTGACAATCAGTTAAAAAATGTACCAACCACACCGCCATACAGTTCGTATACAAAAATGATATTGTATTATGCATTTTGGACGAACATTAAGAAAGTACGTGCAGATATTCAAAATGTCCAGGCTAATATTTTCAGTTTAACAAGTTTATTTTAGGCCCGGTGTGGACAAACCATTACGTTTTCCACGAAACGTTGCTCGTATTATTTTATTTTCCTACAATTTCGGATCGTGTTTCCAATTTGACAATCGGGGCTGGACCCGGGTGGACGGGGAAAGTATGCGTGGGTCTGCGGAGGACAAGTAGGTGTACGTGACGCCGCGCCTGGTGCCTATTCCGGGCAACCCGGCCCCAATTACAGGCTCCAGTGGAGAAACCCGGGGGCAATTTCGTGCCGACGCCAGGGACGATAAATTTAAAACCAGCCAGCGGAAATTATAATAAAACACTTTAATAAACGGGCGGCCCCCGCGAGTCAAGACGAAACATATGGAAACAAAACGTGACAGGTCCCGTTGGGACCGCCACAAAAGCACTCGGGCTACGTATACACACTTAAACCCCGGCTAGCTTTTTTTTTTTTGGCTCTTCACATTTGCATGGTAAACAAGTGAAACATTTATAAAACCTTAAGTCTCTCTCCTTGCACATGTACGTGTTTGCTTCAATAAGACACATACACAAATTCCGTGTATTAGTGAAACGCCACGCAGTAACAAAATGCGAGAGGGTTGTCCACCCCAATTTGAGCTCCTCCATTAACTTTGGATGGCTTTATTTTTTTTTATGCCTTGCATACTGTAGTGGCCTCTGGCGGCGATGGGATATAATCGCATAATCAACATTACATCCTCCATTCGCCAAGCCGACGCCGCGATATCGTAGTTCTAACATTCGCGTAGTTGTGACAAGCACTGTAAAACCGTGGCAGGCATAAATGAAGACAAGAAATTAAGAAAAATTTCGCTCAATATCTGTTTTAAACAATGACAGCAATGAACAAACAAAATGTACACAATATTATACACCCCATCGTGGTGCATAGTACCCCATCGTGGCCTGAGGGACACGTTGTCACTAGCACCCCGGGATTGAATAAAAGACATCCCGCGCCGGGAATCGAACCCGGTACGGTCGTACCACAAGCCAGTCGCTTAACCAACTGCGCTACGGTCAAAATAAACCTAACTATCACTACAACTACAAAAGAGAACAAAATATTTGAGGCCACATCCGATAGAATAACCTCCGTTAAACATATTTCTTGGTATAGTTTCTTAGCTAGACCAAGCGATGAACAAAAAAATATTTAAATTCAACCAATATTCAACCCCAACCCGAAAAAATAAATCAAAGATTCTGCATAGGCTTCATTCCCAACCCGACGCCTAAAGACGCCGAAGTATTCTTACCGTCGGAAAGACGAAGAAAATAAAATCTACCATGAAAATGTGATTGCAAAAACACGATGGTACGACACGTGCAAAATCGACCGTCATCTTGGATATTTATTCGTCCAAAACGCAAAACTGAGATCGCACGTGCTCTCTCACTCAGCCCTAGCTTCATGCAAGTGTAAGTGGTGTGGCCCGACGGCTGGGGGTGCGTTGGAGGAGGAGAAATACGCGATATGATGGAGAATGGGGGGTGGTGGGGATGTGGATGCCGTCGACGTCGCTGCCGCCGCTTTTCATTAGACGGAAAGCGTTCGAATCGTGCGCTTTTGATAAATGTGGAAGGAGCTAATTCCGCAAAGTGGCTGTTGCGCTTTTGCTGTTTAGGCGAGAGTGCGCGCGCCGCCACACACACACACACACACACACACACAACAGACGACGAGACCGAAGAGAAGGAGAGGGAGACTCACCCACACGACGCCATTGCGAATGCATGTTCTAACCCCCATCCACTCGCGCCATCCTCACCCTCCCCTCCCCCTGGTGGAACGAGGCGACAACATTTGAATAAAAGTCATCAGAATTACTAAACTCCAGTTGACGACGAGCAGCAGTTGTCGTCGAAAATCGGTTATCTCGCCCCATCCCCCTTCTCCACTACATATTATAATCGAATTTTTAATCGATAGTATAAAAGTATCGCGAGGTTAGAAATTTCTTTAAAAAAATCGAGTTGGAATTTTCTACTGTAATACAGGAGATTCTGTATCCCTCTCGTCGTCTTTCTCCAGTCCCCAGAGATGGAATGAACGGAAGCCGGCACCGAGAATTGAACCAGGGATCGCCGTACCGCAGATGGTTGTAAAAACGACTAGGCTACGATGAGTCGTACATCTATCTCGATAGACCAAGGGCGTAGGGAGAATGCATCGAGAGAACGGTTGTTCCGCGGACCAAAAAACGTGAAACAAAGTGAAATACTCCGTCTAGTAGAAAGAAATACGTGTATACACAGAAGGAATTGTGCGAATTAACACGGAATCAATTGGGTGCAGATACATGTGGACTGTTCAAAAATATAATATTGCGGAGTAATCCTACGGTGAAGTTAACAGCCAAAGCAAAAAGTAAATAAATAAATAAAATAATAAGTCAACCTTCTGAACCGTTTAATTTATAACCTTTTTCACTTTTTTTTTTTAATTAGGCCATATTGTGTTCACTTTGCGAAAAGAAAGGCAATGAATTCTTCATATTTACAGTCCCGTTTTGCAAAAATAACTAGAAGGGAAAATTCTGAAGATCTTGTCTCTTGGGTCTCGAGAGGCCACGATACAAAGTTCGGTGATCAGATTTCCCATTCCCCCTCGCCAGTTTGTTTTTTAGGCAAAATTCGAGGAAATGTTGGTTTTATGAGGCATGACCGGGGAGACGAAGAGAGAGCGGAACGGGCTCCAAATTTATTCAAGAAAATATGAATTTATGATGGGTGGGGACAAGCCGCAACTCATGTTGGCAACCCTGGCGAAGGCCGGAAGGCGGTCAGGACCCATTTCAGCCAGACACACATTTTTGGCACCGGCCTCATTCCTGCACATGGGGGAAGAATCCGGGGAAAGTAATACTGTACAAAAAATATCCTCCTAAGCCCCTCACCCACACTGAGTATCCAAGCAAAAAATTCAAATACCTTGCACTGTTGGTTGAGTTTCTAGGGCTACGTTAATTTCGGGAGATTTATCTTCAAGCAACATAGCAATAAATAAATTCATATCCAATTAGTATTGATGAAATTGAATTAATCACTGTGGAATTTTTAAAGGCGAAATAACATTTTGATGTTCATTGTTAATGCACACGCAGGGAACATGGACGTGACCACTACTCCACACGACACCTCTCCTAGCAACAATCCTACTCACCGCATTGTGTTCTACCAACTAATGACCATCGCACTGACCCTCTTGACCCACAGAACAAATCTTCTTGATACAGATAATCCCGTCATCCGTATTTCTCAAGCGCAGATAGTTCAATACGTGATTAAGGGTATTTGGCAACGAAATACTCGCGGGATTAGAATACTGGTACGTTCGCTTGGCTTCCTTTCAAATTTCAAATCGGTATAGTATACTGGCATCTAGAATCTCATCAATCAGCTATTAATGTTACGCCCGAGCACAAGTGTTGGCATAACAGTAATTAATTTGGGAAACATAATTATTTATTTATCGTTAATCTGATACGTGCAATTTTAAATAGGTCGCAAACATAATTATAACGTACAATTTTAAATAGGCCGCAAAATACAGCGAGTGACTGACAAAATATTTCGACATCTGCAACACACATTTTGCAGGCACCCTTTCTTTTTAATTTTTTTTTTTTTTGCGTCACAATCAAATAATTTTACATCAATTTTGACGTTCGAGAGTAGAGGGGGTGTGTTTAATGTACCATTCTTTATGCAATCTGCTAACGGCTTTAAAAGTTCCCCCTGATAACTTTCCGGCATTGCCCCTACAGCCTTTTACTCAGTGAAACGAGTAATCAAGTTGCCCCACCCCGTTCGCCATTGGGATCTGAAACCAAATTTATCAGTGAGCAACACTTCGCCCCCATGGAATGGATAATCGATTGAATAATTGTTTTCACTCAAAGTTGTTTTGAGCAGTTCTATTTATTAAAATTTGAAGAAAAAAAATCACAATTTCCGTTACTTTTTGAGGATTTTTTTTAAACAATTTATATGCATATTTTTTTTAAATCATAAATTGAAAAATCACTTTAAAAGTTCTGACCACGGTACAATATTTATATTAGGTATTTTCGTTAACGAAAACACGTTGAGATAACAAACACAAAATAAGAAACCTCAACTGACATTTTCGTGCATCCATGTTTATAGATATAATCGGCTTAGTTGGCCCTAATCGGCTTAGGCTGAAATCACACAATATAAAATGGGCTGAATTTCTATGAGAATATCGAGTTACAGGCGCCATTTCCTAACCTACAACACAAAGCACAGTCAATTACAATTATAAATGTACCCGCAAGCAGCCCATTTTAGGGAGTCAAAAGCGATGATCCAAGACCAGTTAATGACAAAGATGGGGTTGTCCTATTTTAACAGGCTCTGTATTTGAGACGCTCCATGTCCCTGATTAAGAAAAGCAAATCGCAATTAAAACCAAAGTAAGAAATAGCCAACCAACGATCGGCCCTTATGGAGACCCGGCCTGGACTGTAAGAGTGTCCCGAGGCGAACTGGGGTGTGGGGAGGTGCCACAAGGCCGAACCAGGTTACTTCGGTGTACACATTCGCCGCTTTCCTTATCGGCCATCGCTAATGGCCGCCGTCATCCGAGCACGTAACGGCCTGCTCAAGGTTGACCAGAGGTCAGGTGGTTCGGGGAGACCTCAGCGGTGGTCGACGATTGGCGGAGAGCGCGGGCGATTAGGAGGAAGCTGGCGAACAGCGACGCCATTTCAATCGCTGCGGGTCGAAAACTGTTTCTTGACCCCTTCGTGGTGTGCACAACGCGGACCGGCTAATTCTTGCCATTAAGATCACTTCTATCAAGGAGGTGTGTACGGTTAGAGAACCGATATGAGTTTATTTTATCGCTGAAGACTTCAGAGTAGTTTTTGCAATTCGCTGCAATTGAGTTTGTATCTAATTTGCATCTGATACCGCATCCATTCTAGTCAAGGCACATATACTGATGTCGATTTGAGATTTTTCTTAACGCAAAGTGAGTCCAAGTTGTAACAAAACAGTAATTAATTAAATTTGCATCCACTTGCCTTAAAAAATAGTTATGTCTGCATAAAAATTGATTTTTATTGTATCCTATATTAGTTATATCATCTAGTTGATAGATGATATGTGATTCAATAATCAACAACCACTAACATTTAAAAAAATTATATAATCATAATTTAATCCCACAATATAATAGATTGCTCTTTCTCAATTACGCATAGGAAACTGTTCCAATTAATTAACCTAAAAAAGTTTTATTAAAAAAAAACGTTTAACCTTCTCATCTTGCGTCCATGTGCATCTTTAATGAGCGAATTCGGTGCGAAGTCTACAAATCTGAATATTTTCGTAGTAAATAAAACAGATGCCATTTTCATTTAAGCGAGGTGTAATGTATAATGTATTTCTGCGCGCCCAGACTTCAGACATAACTAATAGCATACCATTATAATGAAAATGCTACATTTAAAAAATATTTTTCTATGCATTGAAAAAATTAACCGGACCGCACAGTCAGATTTTTGTCATGCAATATGATTCGACTTGGAAGATGCCCATTCCATATTTTAGAGGCCCTTTGATTTTGCGTAAAATGGAATCTTTAACACTGCCCAAGTGACTTGGTTGTCAGAAATGGAACACTCGTGCATAGAAGCAGACGTATGTTGTATTGAGGTGGGCTGTCCCAGACATTCGCCAGAAACACATCTAAATCCTCTTGGGACCAGAGACCAACCACAATTTAAAGATTGTATTGGGGGGGCATGGATCTCGATAATCCAACACAAATTGCCCATCAAAAAAAGAATATGCATAATCGAGGGCCCCATTCAACACAAATCCTAAAATTCAAGGCTCATATTCGCTTAAAATTCCACGATAAATAGAATAATTAACTATTTAAACTTAGAAGCCGCAATTCCATCAATAAAATGCTAATGCCCCATCAATAATTCGTTAGTCTATTTGACACTAAACAAATAAGCTCGGATTGAACACTCAAGATTAAGTACCAATTACTACTATTTAAGGCGATTATTTCTAAAGAGGACTCTTTCAGCCCAATTCGAAGATAAAATGGGACACAACACATGTTCATCAGCATTGTCAGGGTGCCATAAAAAAAACAAGCGCCGGGAATCGAACCCGAGACCGCCACACCACAAGTTCAATCTCGCAACCCAAATCAACTACAAAATTCACGAACAAAAAACCAACGAAGAGGACCATCACGCCACCTATCGAGCGATCACCGAACCTCCCAATTCGGTCTACGCTACACGTACAAACCCAAGATGTACGCGGGCGTAACATCCCCATTAAATCATCTTTCCCCACCGCATACAAATAAATACAAATCAAAGGTCTCAGGAGACCAGCAGTTGGACCACCACCACATCGAACCACGCACCAACCGCCGATGATTGTAGATCATTATTAACCAGACGGCAACACGATACGGCCAACCGCGATCCAAACGCCACCTGTCGGGACCGGGCTCACCGGCGACGGTCGCAGTGGTGTCCGGCAACTGTCCGGCGGCTAAACCGGCTTACCCCGCACCGGTCACGGTTAGTCTGTTTCTCGTACCTGAGGCCAACAGCCTATAACGTGAGTGCATTTCGCTGTTATCGCAAGGTGGCAGAGGGGAGAGCGAGGGATAGTCGGGGGCGAGTGGTGAGGGGGTGGTAGGTAGGGGACAGTAAAGGAACGTCTCGTTCTCCAAGGAAATCGTTCCTTTTTGGAGGAAATTTGGAACGACCTCGTTTCCATTCCGAGAAACAGTATTGTTTCGTATAACTACACTTGTTAGTTCTCGGTATTTTTTAACAGAATATAGTTATCACTTAATAAGATTGTGGTAACTGTATTTTATTTCTATAAAATAACGTTGGAAAGTCCTCGGTTCTTTTTTAGGAACGTCCAAGGATTTAGGATATTCCAATAGACGGCAATGAAAAATGGCGACACCCTCGATGAACTGCAAAAATATTCATTTTTTATAAATGGAAGAATATGACAGTTATTTGTCATTAAATTAGTTGGAAAATTGCGTTAAACAATTAAACGACTGCGGCAATGAACTCAATTTTTGTTTGTTTATTTTTAAATCGAAGGAACGAGGAACGTCGTCGTTACTTTTCTTTTATGGAAGAAGGAGGAACGGAAACGAGTTCCTTTTCAAACGGAACCAACCCAACACTGGTGGTGAGGGGGTGGCAGGTAGGGGTGGTCGGAAATGGATCGCCTATGACGCACACACATAGCCTGGATCGTAACCGCGAGTAATTCGATCGCAACGCGCGAGATAGAGAGTAGGAAAATTCGCAACCCCCGTCGGCCAAGTTTATTAATATTGTACGGTAATTTTGAATTGCGCTAACACGAAGCATCGTCGGCATGCCGACCTGGTTGGTACTCAAAGCGCGCCGAGTGCGGAAGAATTCGCCGAAAAGCGGAAAAATAAGAGTAGATCGAAAAATTCTCCAGCGATGCCGACTCCAGCTCAATACATCACGTATTAGGTTAGGGGGTGGCAGATTAATTTTTAATACGTTCGAAAATTCGAAATTAGCTGACCTGACCCGAATGCGTCAAAATGCGAGCATCCCCAGTCTTTCAGCGGTTTGGATCATAGGGGGTAAGTTTACAAAGTCACAGGCCAACGGCAGCACAAAAACAGGAGTTTTAACTGTTTCGGTGAAACGGAACTGGCTAGGCCCTTTGCACAGAAAAATAATATCGCCGTAAACGCTTAGGGTTACACGGAAAATAGGACGTCAGATATCCGTTACGCAGAATTCGGCATTAAATTGAGGTAGCAACCAGCAATTATTTTGCCTCTATACCGATCGAAATGCATAAAGGGTGCCTTGGAGATAAACAGGATCGTTATGGGAATTTGATCCAATATTTTTCCAGACGCAAAAGTATGTCCAAATGGGACACACAAACCGGCCAAAAGTTTATATATTAAAACTAACGATAAAAATATTTTTTTAAAAGTCCAAATGGAACGAATAAAATAGAAAATTTGTTATTAAAAATTAATTGAGATCCCCAGAGAAATCACGAGCCCATACGAAACGTTAAATTTCCAGAATGCTTACCAGAATACCAGAATTACTAATGGTACGAGAAATCAAAAGGGGTTGTCTCGGAATAATTGAACCGAATTTTACCACCCCATTACCAGTCAAAAAGAACGAGCAAGACAGAAACGAAAGAAGGAAAACGATTTTAATTAGAAAATATACGTTGCTAACGAAGGCTGGGGAGGGGGACTGAAACGCCATCGTTCCTAAAACTCGCCAAACACAACCTTGGAACACATTCGATCGACGAAATATATTTTATTAAAAAAGAAAAAGACAAGAAAATCGTATAAGAAAACGTGGCAAAGATGCAAGACTCCTAAAAGCGAACCCCAGAAGCAGTCCGTAGCAGTTGAAGTAGTAGTAGTAGAATAAAATAGAATAGAGAATATATGGATAAAAAAAGTAAGTAAAAAAAATAGATGTAGGGGGTAGAGAGCGAATGATGAGACGTTGGATCACCGATAGGCCGGCATTTGACTTTAATTACCATGAATTGGGAGGCCCAGGTCCACAGCGGGTCAGCCGCGATGAGGGTGGCGGGGAGCGCGGGTTTGGCACCGGCCGCCGCGACCCCGGCACCCAGCACGCCGGCAGAGTTCGCCTCCACCAGGGGGAGGTGGTGGTGGTGCTGCTGCGGCGGCTGCTGTTGGTGGTGATGATGGTGGTGGTGGTGCGGGATCACACCACCGCCGGCCTCCACTCCGCAAAGGGAAGGCAACCAGGCGATGGGCACCATTCACGCGTTCTTCAGTCGACAAGTGATTTTTGGTGCTGGTGAGGGGGTGGATTGGAGTGGGGGAAAAAATGAGACGAGCGGGCGGGCAAAACGGCGTCGAAATGCCGACGGAGGAACAGCGCGCGCCTCGGAGTTCCCGTCACCGCTCTCTCTGTCGAACTCGCCCGGCTAGGCGAGCGCGATCGCTCTCTGGGGCGGAAGTGGTTGTGCGGGGAGACCACCACGCGCACGCGCAGATGCAGGCACAGAACCGGAAACGCTGCGTCACTCACCACCGGATGTGGGGGTCCGCGAGTCGGGTCACTCGACGGAGCCGCCACAAAAAATAAAATAAAAATATGTTTTTTAAAAAATTGTTTACAAAAAAATGTGGTCGAAAAATTTCCTGTACAATTAGCGGCGGCGACGACAGAGTTGTGCAGCCGCGTGCGACAGACGAAAAACCCAAACGACGACAGAGGACGTGACCAGCTTGAGAGGCGAACAAACTCGACCGACACGCGTTAGTCTATGTGTGTGTATGTGTGCGGGTTGGCGGGTGGGCTAGACAGTGGGTGGCGCGCGACGGTCGCTCCTCTTAGCGCCAACAACGAGAACCACCACCAAACGAAAGGAGCATCTCCTCACTCACGAAATAGAAAAACGTATCCACACACCTGACGTGACTTTTTTATCGTACGATTCAAACGGTATTTTATCGTACGAAAACAAAAAAAACGACAAATTTTTTTTAGGTAAGTTTCCCCACAAAATAAAATTGCTATTTATTTGAATAACAATTATTTTTCAATAATGCGGCCAAAAAGTGTACGTTTTCCTCGCGTGTACAGTCCACACACATTCCAACAAATCTCTCTCGGCTCCCAGTGGCTCCCCAGTGCAGCTCCTATCGCCCTCCAGTAGCCAAAAGGTGCAACAACAGAGAGCAGCACGTCACGTCTCGAAGATGCGACTCGGGTGTACCTGACGCTCCTGCGAACCGACAAACGCCAAATCACGACACTGCGGACCTTGGAGAGCAAGAGATGGAGCAGCGCGCGCGCGGGCGCGTGGGAAAAGAGAGGGAGCGCTGAGCAACGCTGCGTCGTCCCCCCACGCTATCAATATATAAACACGTGAGCATTCCGGGTTGGTTCGTGCAATTGGCGAACGCTCGCGCGCGCCATTTCGTCACGCGTTCAAGGTTGGGCCGCATGGCGGCGCGACGATCGCGTGATGGGAGGTGGAGAGTTTGCAAGTCCGCGCGGCGAAACACGCAACCTGGTCAACGTTTGGGGGACTAGTGGTCGAATAAGGCGAAACAGCTATTTATTAAGCACGAATAGAAAACGAACATATTAATTTCCATGTTTAAAGGTATTACTCGAAATAAACTGGAACGTTGACTAGAACATAGAAATTATATTTATCATTGGGGAAAACACCAACAACCAAACGGATTTGAATTTAGAAAATCCCAATTTTATTTGAAGTAGGTCTTCCAGTACGGATATACATATTCTTAAGATTTTTAATAAGATTTTTATAAGATTTAAGAAGTGGTTTGCTTATTTAAAAATCCCAACAAAATGAAAATGTCTCACAGACTTCATGTTCAATGCGCCTATTCGCAAGTAGCATCACGCTGACTACCCTGCAAAGAGAAGAGCACTGTGTGATTGCTGCCATTCGGGGGCAGCAGTTACCAAATGAAAGCAACAAAAAGGCAATCATAATCTCAATTAAAATTCGGCTAAAAAAAGTAGACTATCGGGACTAAAAAAAGACATTTCGCTAAAAGTTATCAAGTTGACGACGACCAAAATGGAAGTCGAAGTGAACAGGAGAGAAAAAAGTCACAAAACCACGTTGTTGGACGAAACCTAACTCAATTTTTTTTTCTTAAATCCAGCTAAACATAAAAAGATCTTTGGTATAAATGGTACCACCGGCAAAATAGTGAGGGGGAAGTGGGATAGCTCCCAGTCGCTAAACGAATTTCTCATAGGGGTCGCTTCGTAACGGCACGGGCGGTCCCCGAGAAAACTGGAAAGAGCAGCAGTTATACACACACACACACACAGAGAGAGAGACGCGCATAAGAACTGGTAGAATGAAAAAGAGAGAGGAGGGCGCACTATAATTTCTTTTTCTTACGTCGCATCGCCCCCCGCTCCTCTTTTTCTCTTTGCATGACGCGTTGCGCATCTCGCAAAAAGCCTTTATTACAAGCCCATAAAACGTCATTTTCTTGGGAGCAATTTTGCCCTAACTAAAAATTTGCCGACGAACACCCCGGCGCGCGCGGAACGTTCAATCCTTTTCGCCTGTCATTCGAAAAATGTTGCCGCGCTGACTGCGAGACGGCGAGAGCGAATGCCGCTCGTGCGCCACCTAAGGGCCGGCCCACTCGGACGCCGGGCCCGCGCGGTGGTGAGCGCACCCTAAAGAGAACATGATGTCCTGTGAGTAACGATACCCGTGAGTGTGGGTCACAAAACACGAGATCAAATATCAATTACTCCCTCACCATGTGCCTACTATTGTTCATACATAAGTAAGGATCATTAACGTATACCAGACAACGTCTGCACAGGTACGGATTCCACGGCTTTAGTACTATTCCGAAATAAAATAAGCCAAATTAGCCAAATAAAATAAGCCACCAAACAAATTGACTAAATGAATCACCACCCAAATTGAGAAACCAAATAAAATAAAACAACAAACAAATTGACTAACCAAATAAAATAAATCACCAAAGAAGAAAAATGTCATCAAAATTGTACACATGAAGTTTCCTAATTATTTCTTTCATCGTTTGGATTGATTAAATTTTGCACAAAAACGAAAAATAAAATTTCGCCACCGACATTAATGTGCACCTTCCTGTCAAATTCACCCGCGTCCTAGGAAAGACTACAGACACGCAGCAAAAGCAAACGGGATGGAAATAAATGAGAGTTGCTACACGGTGAACATGTACATGTACAATATACATGTTCAACAGGGTGAAATAGCGCGCCGCTACAGGGGAAGAAAAAGGACGTGGCAGAAGGGAGGGGGTGGGTGGGGAGGTGGAGCGCAGGGCGACTAGACAAATGGGATAACTGGAAGTACCACTCGTGGTTTTTGGAGACACTGATCAAATACACACGCAGCAAACATCACAAACCAATTTCAACTTGTTGAGACACACCGTCGAAGCAATATTTCAAGCAACCTACCCCCGAGTGCGTGCGGCACGCCAACATTTCCAAAAAAGGACTAACCAGTGTCGATTGCTATGTTACGCAATTTGCAATCTGTTTTTTTAGGTCACCCAAAACACTCGACTGAAATAGAAATGGCGAATAATTACACGACGGAACTATTACGGAATTATTTCTCAAGTTTTTATCCACGGAACAATCAATTTGATAGCTCAAACACGCACTTAACTGCCCAATTTTAATTAAAAAAAAAACACACCCGAGCTTCCATGAATCAAACACTTGAGAAGCCCCATCGTGTAAATAGGCCTCGACTGAAATTTCAAAATGAGTCCTTCATAGGTACCGTATGGCGCAATGGTTAGCTTGTCGACGAGCTGTCCGTGGACCGGGTTCAATTACCCTTCAATTACCCTGGTATTTTTCGGACAAGAAGAATTCGTAACCCGTTCCGGAACCCGTGCCAGTATGATCTCAGGTACACATATTATGTCCTTACCTAAGTCAGAAGCCTAGGCAACACAAAATTACCAGGTAGCCCACCAGGACCTAAAAACAATAGAATACGTTGATACACCATCTTAACAACCGTTTATTATTATTTTTCTTATATGCGTTTATCATGCGTTTACAGTGAATGCCAACTATTGTACAACCAGGGGCAGCAGTATCAAAATCAGGCAGGTATCCATTCCCGCATTAAAAAAATGAAATAAAAAGAAAACCGCAAGTTTTGCTCCAGCATAGGCTTGGCGGCCATCTTGGATCGATGACGTCACCGCAATTTAGTAGCAACCACCCGCCGCGAGGGAGCGCCACCGAGGCCATTAGCGTCGAAAGAAAATAAATAATAAAAAATGAAGAAAAAAAACTAATACGCGTCTACAGTACACTGTACAGTGGAGGACTAGAGTGTCGAGAACACCACACAGAAAGCGAAAGCTCGCTCGTGGAAGAAGCAAAATAAAAAAGTGAGAATTATCGGAGCGGGCAGGGGGTCCTCCAAAGCGCCAATTTGCCCCCCGCCGTTCGAGCCCGACGGAACGGCGAAAGCAAGAAAAACACGTTATTCTCATTTGCGCGAAAGAGCGAGGGTGAACAACGCTGCTGCCAGCCAACCGCCATTCAGAGCTCATTTTTAATAAACCCCCCAAATTGCCACACCAAACCCCCTCATCACCACCCACATCACCATAGATCCAAACCCTCCCGAAATGGGCTAAACCACCTTGTCTTTGGTGATGGGTATCTCCCACCACTACCACCATCACCCTGCCAATCCCCGTTTCACCGCCAGGGGGCAGGTCCCTCCAAAACAAGCGCATATCTCGCTCATGTAGGTTAATTCATAGCTCATGTAGAAACTTGCTTAATTTTAAAATAGCTTGCGAGAACAATTTTATGTAGTTCAAGCACGAAGTAAATGTTGTTCTCTTTTGATCATCGTTGTCCATTGTTACAGATTACTTTTTTGGAACTGATCAATTTACATCTGTGGCCATGTGTACCAGATTTCAAGGTTACACTGCACGATGAATTTTTTTTTCGTGAAATTGACACTTTGTTTACGTCTTGGCAATAAATTTCAATTAGTTTCACCACTACAATATAGCTGTATTCACTCGTAATCCGGTGAACGATTCACCAGAGTCGAACGTCCTTAGGAATCGAAGCCAGTCAAGCTAACGATTATTTACTCTCAATTCAACCGCTGTTTGGAGCCGAATCCATTCGTTGAAATTTAAGGTTGAACTGGTGCAGCTCCACGAGACAACACTTTTTGTGGACGCGGCCCCCGCGTGTCGGCGACACCGTCGTTAAACTCGACATCGTTCGGCGAAGCAGCTTACGCCATTACATTTTTTTTCTTTCTTAAATACGCTAACTAGTCGTTTGTAGTCGCAATACAACACGGCTAGAGCATCATCCCTCCCCATACAAAGCCTATGGTGCCACGGGACATATGCGTGGAGCTGTATAATATACATACTGGTGGGGGTGGGGCAATGTGAAGGGGGAGGGATGTGGGGAGTGGGAGGGGGTTGGGTGGCATTATGGTAAATACAGATCGTGACAAGGCCGGGTGGGTGGAAAATGGGACTGATTGAGAGGGCGAGAGTGAGAGAGAGAGAGAGAGAGAGGCGACAAAGAAAAAATAAAATGCTCCGTCTTGATTGCTGTTTAGAACGACAGCAAACTGCGAGATAGGCAGAACCTAGCCAATGAGGAGAATAGGGAGTAAACTCTGGCTAACCTCCTAAGATCACAGGCACTTCATACACATTTCTCCTGCATATGGGTAAAGGTCAAAGGCTTAAGCCAAAATCATGGCAAAGAGACTAGTTAAGTACAGAATATTAAGACACCAGTTAGGCATATAATTTTAAAATCACAGGCACTTCATACACATTTCTCCTGCATATGGGTAAAGGTCAAAGGCTTAAGCCAAAATAATGGCAAAGAGACTAGTTAAGTACAGAATTTTAAGACACCAGTTAGGCATATAATTTTAAAACACCAGCTAAGTTTGGAATTTTAAGTCAATGATGAGCCCAAGCGCTCGTGGCTCATCGTTGATATTGGCTGCATATTCAGACCGTTCATGTGGCGCCATCAAGTGGCCAACAATGAACACAGTGCCAACTATTGAAATAATTGCACTGCATTTCATTCCCAACGTAATATCTATTATTACGTGCAATTAGAATCAAAATATATTTGAAGTGCTCCTGATATCATACTGATAATTTCAACAGTTACGGATCTCTGGAGGATCATTCCGAGAACGTGTAAAAATCCCAACAAAATTAGAACATCAAAACCAGTTGAATAAAAAATAACCAATCCAATAATCTTATTTCGTCGACAGACACACCCTGTACCCGACTACTAAGTATTTCCCCCGCGAGACAAGACTTGATTCCGTCGCAAGAATGCAGCGAATGGGGGCCGGGGCTGCCTTATAGTTTTGCCGATAGTTATTATTCAGCCCAACTTCGATCGCGAATTATATGGATCTTGGCAGTGAATCTGCCCGAGGCCAATACTAGAGTGGCGCGCCAGGCAAAACAGAAGGATGGTGGTGGGGGTGGGGGAAGAGAACGCGCGAGAATCTCACAAATTGCGGGCGCACCCCATAAAAAAAGAAAGACAGTCAATTTGAAGACGATCATTAATGAAAAAATTAATGCCGATGCCAAAACGGTTAGAAATCAAAACGAGCTTGTGCTGGGGTGGTGGTGGTGGTGGTAGTGGGTGGGTGAGGCGTTCGAAAAGTTACGCCGATAGAGATTCCAAAAGCATATTTTCCCTTTACGCCATTAAAGACTCTTTGAGCAGTTTGCCACAGAAATGTACTCTTCGTTCGGTTAAGCAGGCGGATGTGCACGTGCAAGCGAGCACCAACCAATGCCATCTATCGGCGACGCCGCAAAACACTGACAGACGATTATGCTCTGGTCATGTCCGAGCCCTGGCACTGCACCACATTAAAAATTAAACGTACGTATATTGAAAGGAAATTAACAACGCATACAGCGCTATGTATTCGCCAAAAAAGGCAGTTATAATTCACCTTGAAAAATATTTATCCATTTGAATAAATATAGAAAATTTAAAGATATAAATCAACCGCAAGCATGGGCCTTCATATAATCATTTGTCAATATATTTCTTTCCGAATTTGAATACAATTGTGAAAATATATTAGCAAGACCTTCCTTAATTACGGTTTAAACTTAAAACTGTACGATTTTATTTAAACGCAGTGATTTCAATTTGTTAATTGCACCTGTACAATACACACTGCAGGTGGATATCCCAGTAGGTCAACAAACGCACTGCAACGGCATGATAAATTCAGCACACCTTCGGGGCTGCTTGCGGGTACAAATAGTAATTGTAAAAACAATCACGCCAGTAAAGGGCGGCGCAAAAACAAACAAAAAAGGCCGCATTAAACCGCCCTAAACAACGCGAAATCCGATTAAATCTGCGATAACGAATGTACCCTGCACCTTTAA
Source organism: Melogona broelemanni (assembly GCA_033995665.1). NCBI lineage: Eukaryota > Metazoa > Arthropoda > Diplopoda > Chordeumatida > Chordeumatidae > Melogona > Melogona broelemanni. The sequence goes on from JAUJYS010000380.1 coordinate 16,643, forward strand.
TTTCTCCCCGTCCTCCCCCACTCCCACTACCCACCACCACCACCCCCTCTAAACGTGCCACAAACAACGGAAGCTATCTTCGATCGAGCGCGAAGCACGAAAAAAAAATGTATAAAAAAATTCCGACTCCTCCTTCCTCCACCCCAATGCCCTCCCCTTTCGTTACCGCGGTTCTGCCCAGTTTCAAATTGAGTGGTAAGTTTATGGGCGCTGGGCAGGAAACGTTGGAAAAATCGCCGGACGCACGCACGTGACTAACACGGTAAGATCCGGTACGTCAAGTGCGTGTACGACCAAGATCGTGCATGCGAAAAAGTAATTCCCGAAATCTACCACGAATGACCACCAGCATGGGCCTTAACATCATCCGTGAAGCAGATCAGCAGTTACGTAAGGTAATACAACGACATTTTTTATTTTGCGAAGGTCTATTCTAAATTTTCTGCTAGGAGTCTCGCCAACTCCAGTCGTTTATGCTCCCACAGTCTGTCCAGGGTTAATCGTTGTTTTAAAAAAAAAAAAATTTCCCCTTCTTTTCAAGCGAGTAGTAGAAAAGAGCACAGTAGTCCATCCTATTCTTAACAACGTTAACTAATGTCGGCGCGAATCCGACATATTTAGTTTCTAGACCTTCCTGTTTATTGGTCCAGTGAAGCAATGAGGCGGGTTAGTAACACCATCTGGCGACCATAGAAGCAGTTATCAATCGATTTTACCGAATTGCACGTGCGTATTTCAAGCTAATCGAATAGGGTGTCGCGATCGAAACGCTCAACAAGTAGTGGCTGGCACGAAACTATTTTAGATCACTTGACCGTGCGGACACATGGCGATGCGGCCAACCTGAGCGCGCGTGCGTGAGTGAGACGGGGAGTTAGCGGTGAGGCGCCGCCGCCGCCCCGATTAGCGCACGCGACCCCATCGCTTTTCCATTCGCAGTTCCGGCAAAACATAATGCCAGCCCGAGACTCCATAAAAGATGAGATATGACTAAATGGAGTTGGTTCCTCGTAAATTCTCCGGCCAAAACAAATTTTCAAAAGCCGCCTCTCTTCCCCTTCATACTCACCCCACCTCCTACCTCCACCCAACAACCCCCCCAACTGAAATCTGTATGAACGACGAATTTTCACTTTTACGGCTGCGGCCACGAAATAGGATGTGCCCAAAGCAGAGGTTCCAAAACATTTGAACAATTGCTTGATTCGAAACAAAAAGAGCGGCCTAGTGGATATAGCGAATGCCTGCAATCCCAACATGAGACATTGAGTTATACAAAAAAAAAAAAACATATCCAGATGAAATGAAAGAATAGACAGGGAAGCGTTTGAAGCAGACGCTTGGCTGGCTAATTCACACAAAATAAATTTAAAAAATAGCAACGATGGACTATACCTGTGATTAACCACAAATCTTAATGAACTAGAATCTCTTTATAAAAAATTGTACGGTCGTCGTAGTCCAGGTGGCAGAAAACAAAAGACTAAGGACCATACGTACCGATGGCTCAGTGGGTATGGAAACATCCTACGGAGCGGACGGTCCCGTGTTCGATTCTCGGCGCAGGCTCTTGTTTATTCGTTAGCCAGGGGTACTGGCGTTACCCCTGAGCTTCCATTAGGGAGTTCAGAGCTTAGGGGTGGATCCTGCAGCCTGGCTATACCAGCCCCCATATCGCCAAAGCGACACGAGGGGTAGTAATCCTGTAGTGATTAGCACTGCAGTGATTTAGAAATAAAAAAGACGCAGCGGTTCGATTCCCAGCCCAGCTAGAGCTATCGTTTGTTAAATCATGGGGTACTGGTATCAATGGTCAAGCGTTTTGTGGCGTCTAACGCAACACCCACAAATTTTCACGTATTTTTCCTGACCCACAGTTTTGCCACCGTTGATGCCGAGCAAGATGCAGTGAATTTCCGGCAATATATGGCCCGGGTCGAACATAACTCTCCCTCCCGCACCCCTTAATCACCCTTCCAATCCACCCCGTCCAACCCCACAACTTCCCGGCACCAACATGCCATCATGTCGAGGTGGATCTAATCAAAAGGCGGCGCCAAAAGGCCGAGCAGGGGAGCAGCAGGTAAAACTATAAAAATAGGTTCGGCTGATTTTTTGTGTGCAATGGCCGCCAGGCACACGACAGTAAACAATATGAAACAAAAGTAGGGGACAAAAATAGTGCGAAACTGAAAATATGGAGTCTCTCTATTTTTAATAATATATTTTACAACGTTTCAATGTCAACCACCAAAGGTGTCCCACGTACTAAAAAAAAATAATCTCTCCGTCAGCATCGTTCTGCCAGAAATATGAGTTTAAAATCTTAGTTGGGTTGCGTTGAAACTTTTAATTCTGTTGGACTCCATATTCGCGAATGACACAGCGTTCTCGAATAAATCTTAGACCAATCTTGCGCTGAATGCACCGAAGAAGGATCTAGCGTTCTTATTACGGCTTCTTTTAACAGTTTTTTTAAGGGGCGCTCTGGTACCTGACACCGTACAGGCACAGATCCCAAGGCTTTAATTCCAATCCTTCCGAAAGACGGCGCCCATCCGAATTTCTTTCAAACGAAAATTTCCGGGTCGGGAATTGAACCAGCAATCACCGGCTTTGTAAGCGAGCACGGTAACACTACACCACACAAGGAGACCATAATGAACGAATTAAAAAAAAGTAACTTCGACCACGAAGGCACATCGTAAGTAAAAATCAGTATTGCCGCATTTCCCCGACAATGTGCGTCAGGCCTTAAGGGGTAGAGCAGGAAGGGGGGGGGGGGGAGAATGGAGGCGCAACGTAATGGGGTTGCCACTTGGATGCCAACCTGTCAAAAGGAATGGTCAGCGGCTCACCGAGAGGGCTGAACGGAAGGGAAATTGGAGGCGACGTGACAAATGATCGGGCGGGGATCCAGATCCAACCCTCCTTCCCTCGCACTCTCGACGTGAAGGGGGTGGGGGCGCGGCCACGAGTGTCGAAGAAGATAACTGGTGCAGTCACGTGTGAGGAGGATCAATTGGAAATAAAAAGAAAAATGGTTTTCCAGTTGAAAGTAAACATCGTCTCTGAACGCGGGCGGTACCCCCACCACCACCGCCTCCGCCTCCGCCAACGACGTTTAAAACTGACCGCGAAACGACGTGTCGCCTGCTCTCGGCCCCGGCGTGGGTAACGAAAATCCAGCACAACCGCGCCTTCAACGCGGTCACGTAACCGAACTGGTATCTGTAACTGCGTTTCGTCCACAGTTGGGAGTCAGACCGAAAGATAAATATAGAAAAAAACTAAAAAAAAATTGCTTCGGGTGCAATTTGTCGATATATCGATTAGAATTATTTTTTAAACAGGCACCAGATTAAATGAAGGACCGAATGGTAAAAACGCAAACAATGACATCAAAATTTAAATTCAGATACGAATTTAGGTTATTCCTAGTTAGTAAAATTTTTCAATTCTCACAGTCACCAAATAAATTAAGATATTATTTCCAAAAATAACTTGTTGGTCGGCCACTCGGAATTGTAGCCGACAGCAGTGACGACAGTGAAAACAGGATAACAAAATAAATTCAAGCTAAATATCAATAAAAAATAAAGCAATGTCCCACGGGAAATGTCACATCCACGAATCAAAAATACCGGACATCAACGCTTAAAAATCGACCGAACGCCCCGTTGCGTTCATTCACGAGTTACCTGCCAAATACCTGAACACCCGAATACTAATTTCCGTGATCAATCGACCGCAAGGGGCTAAACCGAAAATTACTTGGTACAGTCCCCGCAAAAGCTCACCAAAAAGAAGAAAAAAACTGCACGTGAAATCAAACTGAGTGGTACGTAGCGGACTGATAGCGCCCTCCTGGAGCGAGCCTCGGATGATTGAATGAATCCTAGCAGATGCTCCGGTACAGTCCACCCACCTCCCCCCACCAATACGTTGGTCAGCGAAAGAGGTGGCCAAAGTTTGGCACTGACCGGTCTTCTGAGAGGAGAGGGAGGGAGGGCAGCGAGATGATCATCCTAGCGGAAGACCTACTTCATCCGTCGGTTCTTTTTTTTTTCTCCTCTCCTTCATTCGGCTGGCTGGTTCAGAGCATCCTCACCGCGCGGCAGGACGCTATTGGCGACCAGTTCCATAGGAACAATGGCCAGTTTCCGTATTCGCAGTATGTTAACGCGAGAGGCATCGACAAAATCAATTAGACGACACATTCATGGAGTTGTTCTACATGCGTGCTATTCGGTCATGCGCACAGCAGTTATTAGCCCGGATGTCAGTCAGTGACGAAACACACAATGATATACTGTATTTTTTTAATTCTGAAATTTCCCTTACTGTAGTGATGAACATATAACTGCAGTAAACGTGTAGCTTAGGCAATGTGTGAGGGGCACGTTTTTCACCAGTACCCAGTTATCGACTGTTTGATTACGTAAAATCAATTCAAATTTCCATGGGGGATTCATCGATTTTCAAACACCGGAACAGTTTAAAAGAGGTATTTAATCTATAAAAATTGAAAGAATACAACTTATTGGAGTTTATAGCGTGTATAGCGGGAGATTCACATTTCGTGTCGTGTTTCCATGGCATCGACAGAGCGACACGTTCTTATTAGTACCCAGGGATCAAATAAACAAAAGCCCGAGCCAGGAATCGAACCCGGTATCGCCACACCACAGGCTCTACCACACGTACTACGACAATAAACATCTTTAGGCAAAATCATCACCCGCAATACAAATGATCTTGATAACAAGTGTCTCAATTTTTAACAAAATGAAATGGTATTTCGAAAAATTAGCAACCAATGGCAAAACACGAAAAAACATTCGAATTCTTAATCACCCACGCACCATTAAAGTTTGGTTCAAATCCTAATATCATCGCATGACATCGTCGTAACATAGCTCAACGTCGTAGCTGCCCTAGCCTGCACATTTGTTACGTCGCTCGCACGACACCCTACACGAGTTCAAAGTTCGTCATGTTCAGCGACCAGCTGATAAACGACCCCGAGATCATATCCGCAACAACCAACCACCTAACAATCCTCCCTACCCCCTCTCTTACAACAACCGGGTACCCGAAGGAAGAAGAAGCATCGACATAATTATGCCAGCCACCCGCCATAGAACATCGCCCATCCCAACCACCCCACCCCATCAACTCTGGCCAAAAATCGATGTCGAGCGCTTCTCTCCCTCGGTCCAACGATCGAAACGCGTGCCGTCGGACGACTTGATAGATGATAATGCAACTTTTCGCAGTAGGCCACATCGGCGTCGCACACCAAACTCTCTCTCTCGCAGCAACACCACCATACCACCAACTCGCGGCCCGGGCCCCCGGCCACCCGCTCCATAAACGCCGCCATTAAGCGAAGCTAATGTTACATATTTTTACGCCGACACGCCAAAATTGACAAACATGGGCCAAACGCCCGTCTCCGAGTCCACCGTCCGATACAAAGAGATGCGAGGATAAAGAACAGGTGGAGGTCATACATTCCTCTCGAGAACCATACCGACGCTTGATATCACAGTTTCATGATTTTATTTGGCAATCACTGAAGTGAATAGTCGTGTTGCTACGGCCATGTCCGAGGAGCTTTTTTCATCGCAAACGAGAGCTCGTGATGGTTATAGATGACGAATGCGCTAGCTACTATGTCACACGGTTCCTCTTAAAATTGAAAATAATTATCGGATGACTTTGCGAGTGCACGATTTACAATCGCGAGTGTGGAATGCTCTCAATTTTTATTTTTTATTGGAAATCAATGATCGTTATCATTAAGTGAATTCATATAGCAACACCAGATATGTAACCCTCTAATCGCTTGAGCAATGTTTGAGGGGCACATTTTCACCAGTACCGAATAACGAAAGTACGAGCCAAGAATTGAACCCGGGATCGCCGCATGAGAAATTGAAATACCAACTTTGGCTACGACGATTTGTAAAAAGTGATTAAATTTGTTAACCTTACCTCGCCCGTATCATCCACGAATCAACATTTTTCAAGAAGTTTGAAGTAAGACGATAACTTACCTATAAAGTAGAGAAAAAGAAAATACAATTAGAACGAGAAAATATTAACTGCAGCAAACATTAACGACGACCGTACTTTTAAAACAACAACAAAAAGGTACAATGGATTTTTTCCCCCATACACACTCACTGACTTGTCCGTGGCAAGTCGACAGCACCCAGCTTTCTACCCCTTCACCTCAATGACTAAACAACCGAGCGCCTACGAATAAATGCCACGCTATCCGAGTGTGTAACGAAATTTGCATCTCGGTTGCGATTGGAATTGGAAATATGTCGCAAATGGCGCGGCTTCGGGCTCCGCGTTAATGCCCACCGATTCGCCCTCAATTTGTTTATTGTTTCTAGTCCAAAACACAAAAGCGATGTGGAGAGGGGTGAGGAGGAGGAATAAGAGAACGCAGTGAGCCTCAACACATAGCAAAATGTAAAGGCTTGTACATGTTTAGGGGTTGGACAAAATAATGGAAACAGCTCTATACGGTGAAACAAACCTATCTGTTTCCATTATTTTATCCAAAACCTGTGCGTCCCAGCCAATAACGACTATCTGTTCGATGTTTGTATCGGCGGCCAGCGAGCGAGAAACACGTTCGACAACAACGCGCAGGGGGATCGCGGCCGGGACACCTGTCACGGGATCAATAGGTCGAGAGAAAAAGAACGGACAATGGACGGTTTTTCTGCCGGACGCACGGACCGGCCATCGGCTCGCTTTCGGGACAGGTCGGACAGTAAGAAAGGAAAAAAAAAAATAACCGCAGCGCCGCAGGCGGACAGCTGAACAGACGACGAAAACAAAAAATAACAGAAACAGATATATTTAAAAGAAGTCTTTTTTTTTCATCGTCTAGTGCTTGGTTTTTTTTATAGCCAATTTCTGATCGTTCAGATGTCGATATGCAGCATGGAACCAACCTCCAACCATGACATACCCCTTTAATTTTTCAGACAACCGGTTTTAGTTTTCCCCTTAAATTGTTGCAAATTTGGTTCCTATTTGTACATGTTATACACATTTCTTCAATTTTCATCTGCATTCATATACAATGCATGAATATCTCTACACAGCTTCTAGTTTTACGATGAACAGCTATCGGTGTCGATCTTTTCACCGCAACAAAGAAAATTAAATACTGCGTTAGAATTAACTAGAATCAAACGCTACACCATTTCCCCCGTTAGAATTAACGCATGCTTTGCACCCCGATTGTCGGCTTCGCCACATGGCGGCAGTGCTGGCGTGGTTTGTGAGCCAACATTGAAGGACAGTTTTTGAGCCAACAAATCACTGTAACTGAATACATTTTTTTTTTATTCCGGATCACTGTAGTGAATAACACTACAGGAGGTTATTGTACCCCTCGCGTCGCTGCGGCGAT
>JAUJYS010000381.1:0-24150 GCA_033995665.1 Melogona broelemanni
GTCACTTGACCCCCGCCATAGGCCCCCCACCCGGGGCTGCTCGCGGGTACAAATTGTAATTGTAATTGTAATTGTAAATAATAAAAAAAACGAAATTCAGAAAATATATGGAAAATAAGATTATTCGTAGACAAATAACGCTATTAACTATTAAATGAGATCTGAATTTCGTTGAGTGTTGCCGTTTCCCATCCTCATGGTCAAGGATACTTTCATTTTTATTTTGTTACCACACGGCTCCTAATTTTTATCTTATTTAAACTTTTTATTTTAAATGAGAAATATCAAAAAGTGAGCGTAAGCGTGGTTCAGTGGCTATGGTCATAGACTACTAAGCGGATGGTCCCGGGTTCGATTCCCGGCGCCAGCTTTCGTTTATTCGATTCTATGGTACAGGAATGTGCCCCTCATATATCGCCGCAACGACGCGAGGGGTACAATAACCTCCTGTAGTGTTCACTAGTGATCCGGAATAAAAAAAAAATTGTCACATCATATCATATGTTATTCACGGTACACGTTTTTATTATCCGTCATATGGATATCACATATTCACAGCCATTCCGCCTTTTAAAATATAATGCAGTGTCAAATTAGCAAATATGCTGTAAATGTTTCAAAGTAAGTAAATATTGCTATAGAGACAGTTATTCTACCGAAAGCCAATTAAATGTAGGTGGCATTGCAGTAGGTGGCAGACAGTAAGAGAAGCCTAAGTGAGGAAGGGGTACAGAAGAATCGGTAGGGATGGGACATGGATTACGTTCCGTCGATTGACCAGCAGAGCTCCTTGGTCGATGACGAGATGCGATGGATCTAGACGCGACGATCAATGGATCGATTCGTGTGCCCGCAGGAATGACTAGAAATGCTGTGACATTTTCAAAGTGGAACATTCGAACAGGGGTATTAGGTACAGGGGTAAAAGGTAAAGGAACTATTATTTTTTTTGTCTTATGTCTTACACGAGAAGTGTTGATAATTGAGCATATTATTGTAATTCATGTTGCCGCACAAGCTGTCATTGTTATCATAAAATAATTTTTCACTTGTTCATTTAGCTCTAGTTTTCTGGCTTGAGCAGGGTTGTAGAATTATATACCCAGCCTGCCGGAAAAATATTGCACTGATATACTCCTGCGTTCTCGCATATCGCCATAGCGATATGAGGACGTAAAAAATGTTACGCCCACGTAACATTTCAGAGAATTATATTAGATTTAACATTTCATATCAGAGAACGAGCAGTATAAATTTTGTGGTACCCCAGTACCACAAAATTTATACTGCTCGTTCTCTGATAAAAAATCATGATTATAACAATGTACCTTACGTTGATTAAAAAAACAACTAAATCCAATTCCCTTTTGCCCTAAGTCAAATTGAACTCGTTCGTGTTTCACATTCAGCAAAAAATGAATTTTTTTATAGTGTTTTTAGGAGCCGTGTGGATGAAAATAAAAATAAAGAATCCTTGACCAGGGATGGAAACGGCAACATTTGAAGTGGACTTGTATTTTATTAAAAAGATACACGTTTTACAATTTCTTCAGTACGTTTTTTAGGCCTAAAACAGTGGCTTAAAAAACGTTATACGATACGATACGTTAAACGATTTGAGGATGGAAAACTGTGCCAGTTCGAGAGAATAACCACCACCTACTACAATCAATCACCTACGTTACCTGCTGTGTCTAGCAGCATGTACGTAATTATAACGTTTTTTAAGCCACTGTTTTAGGCCTAAAAAAGGTACTGAAGAAATTGTAAAACTTGTATCTTTTTAATAAAATACAAGTCCACTGCAACTGTTGCCGTTTCCATCCCTGGCCAAGGATTCTTTATTTTTAAAAAATGAATGCAACGAAACGGTAAGTTGGTCCTATGCCTATTTAAAATGAGCGAGTACCAGTTATTCCCTTGACCTTTTCTTCGCTTATAGATATTAAAAATATATATATTTATGAAGAATTTTGTCTTCATGGGTTTCTTGAAACAGCGGCCGTAGTCTTTAGAGTTTTCCGTCTTAAGGACCCTCAGTGGGCGACCAGATAATTTTGCTTAGCCTTTACTTAATTATGTAGGCTGAACTCCCCTGTAGGTAGGGTAGGTTGGAATAGGTTAGACCTGATTTGATTTAATATTTCGCAGGCACCCTAAAAGGAACTTTCGATACAGTTCTACAGTTCTGCAAAAATAACTAAGTCGTTAAAAATGCTTCTCCATAGAAATTGAAACGAAACGACTCCTACACAACACTGCTTGAGACTAACGGTGACGATTTTTTCTTCATCTCTGATGCAGAAGGACCACCTGAACTGTGACCCCACTTTCGAGCTGGAAGAAATGATCATCGAGTCCAAACCGCTGCACAAGAAGAAGAAAAGATTGTCTAAGCAGAACTCGAGACGGGAGCAGATGGGATCATCAGGCGAGAAGGTTAGTGGCTGTCCATCAAATGCATTTGGTCGCCACACTTAGAAATAAGGTTACGCTCTTTACGGTGGCGGCGGTTACGTGACCGGATGTTCATTTTTATGCAAATCACTAGAGTTTTTCGAGTAAATTTACAATATTATTTTATTTTATTTTAGTTTTCCAATTAAAAAGTACCGTCAAAACACAGCTGAGTATCAGTGTGAATATGTGGAAGATGCAATGTGAACTGTGGCGATACTGAAATTTATAATAATTAAATTTATTTCATTTTGTTTATTTTTTCGTCAAATGTTTTACACATCTTTCGGTTTTTTTAGGTTCGGAGAAGGGGGGATATGTGGTGGTGAATTTTCGTTGACCAACAGTTTGTTAAAGATAGACGATAGGATTCAACCTTAGCTTTATTCATTCCGCGACATAATGAGTATATCTTATAGTAAATAAAGGAGAGTCCTCACACTATTTGTTTTTGTAAGAATTTTTGCAAAATGAATAATATGTCATAATTTTCTTACACGAAGAAACCACACGCCGGTCTAGAATGTGTGTTTACCTGGTACTAATTCTGGTTTCGATCTATCATATGTTTTGTTTTGTTAACTTATACTGGTATTTTCATCTTGATAAATACACCGTGAGCCACCAATATTCCAGCTTGTGATCCCCCTCCCCGCCGTAGCTCCATTACTTAGCTAAAAAAATGGTCGGATTGTTATTAACTTTGGCACATATATGGAGTAAATCATTGTGAAATCTTGAGCTACAAGGCAAGACTGGATCGAGATGTTTTAAAAATTCAAGAAATTTGAGCGCAAAGAGAAGATGCTGTGCGCGCCAGTTGCTCTAACGCAGTGCCACCTCCAAAATGCAAAATTCTTAGCAGGAAATTTGAATTAGAAAAACACTTTAAGAAAGTCATTCATACTGTAACATAATTCGTGACAAATATCATAACGATACGACCTCGCCTTAGATGAATCAATGTAATGTAGTGTAATAATTAGTGTAATAACCGATATGACAAGGACGACGGTCATCTATACATCTATTTATTTATTTATTATTTAGATCAAGATGATCTAAATATAATCTTGTACTCTGCTTCGGTGATGTCTCAAAATAATTGGAAGAATCATACTTGTGTACCTTCGCACATCGCGAAAGCGATCTGAAGGCCCACAAAAATCACAAGAGGTACAGAAAGATAATGTCTACATTAATTACTGATCAAATTTCTGTATTGTGTTCCTCTTGTTGATCCAAAAAAATAATAAAAAATATAAAATAATTGTAATGTAATAATGGAGCTATGGCGGGGGATCCCAAATTTATGGCTCACAGTGTATATTAGTATTTCATACGGCATCAATCCTATAGGGTTCTGATTTAGGAGATCTAAATCTCATATATTTTTTATTTTGGTTTAGTGCGCTGATGCTTCACAAAGCCCGGTGTTCAACATTCAGGAAGAGTTCACCGTGTACAACCGAGAGAAGTGAGAAACTTGCTGTTCGCCATAAGCATTGAAGAGCAACTACATTTGTTGTAGTTTTGCCAACTCGAGATATATATTTTTTTAATACCAACGACATGACAGAATTATACATCAAACGTATAGTTACACTGTTAAAAGAGAGTACATGTCGCAATTTTTGTGTACCCTCACGTTGCTGTGGCAATATTTGAGGGTACACGAGTAATATCGATCAAATTTTAAGGCAGGACTGGATCAAGACGCATCCGAAATCTGATATAATGTCGTTATATTTGATAAGCTTGGATGGAAATATGTTCTGAGAGGGGAAAGGCTTTTGGAAGAAAATGACTGCGAACTTGCATGGACGGCTTATCCACATCACAAAAGCAGTCAATCACATTGTTTCGCAATTTCAGTTGCATGTCTGAAATTTTCCTCAGAAACGAGTAGCCAGTAAGTGATCTGCGACGAGTCCAACTTTAAAACTTTTCTAATTTCAATATTTCGCTTGCCTTTCAAATTCTCCAGGGAACTTCGTCGTCGAGCCATGGAGAAGAAGGAATCCGAATGGCAAGACGAGTTAGAACGCTTTATGATGTACGACTCTAGTCCAGGCAAACCTTCCGACAAACTGACGGTAGCTAGCGGAAGTGGCCGCGGCGGTAAGGCCCACCACAAGAAGCTGTCGCCGCGCAGCAGTAAGATGATCTCGCCAACCGTCACGCGGCGCTACTTTCCTGGCAGCAAAGGCAAGCGTTCGGGCAAAGATGGCGGCGAGTCCTCCACTTCTTACAACAAGGAAAAAGAAGAAGTGCAACGGACACTGGCTGCTGCCGGCAAGCTGCTGGCCATGGGCGCCGTAGAGCCGCTGGTGGTGCTGTCCTCGGTGGCCGGCTGCAGGCATAAGGACACCACGTAACGGTCACAACACGTACTTCCTGTGGCGCCAACTTGTCGGGAGTGATGTGGTATCAACCGATATCCAATCGGTCTATCGTATCCGGTATCAATCGGTTTGACCGGAAAGGGTTTTGTTTTCTACGTGCATTGCTGCCACTCTGTCGCACTTTGTTACATCGATTTTACATTTTAATATAATTGATCGATTAATATGGATGTGTGATGAGAACGAATAATTTGTACACTTACGTGGTAGACGTACCGAACATGGTAGATTTTCATAAATATTCAGAAAATGTTATTTTGGAAATATATTTCATTAGACTATTCAGTCAGCCATATTTTCGAAAATTATAGGAACAACCCTTTTTGAAAACTTGTATTTAACTTGTTTCGCCCAAGCGTAACTAAACTAAATAGAAAATGCGGGCACAAGTTGACATTTTAAACAAAACAAAAAATATTCTTATTCGACAAAATTATTCGTTTTGCCTCTGTTTTTCTACAAGCAATCTTCAGTGGTTTCACTAAAAGTCAATTTATAGATTTTACCAAATGAATTAGTTGCTATAAGCTTTTTAAACACCACCACGCAGAAAAATATTTCATTACTGGATAGATACCATAGCCGGACCTCTTATGAAATGCATTCATATTGGCTTTTTTTTTCTAAAAGAGTTTTCTAGCTTCCACGTCCAATGGTTGAAAAACTCGATCGCACGCCAATTTGCAAATTTTTTATTTGTGTTTGTACTCGTGTATTTCCGCACTATGCATCCTCCACCTCACAGTTTATCGATTTACGTGGTTTTGATACTGCAAAGCAATGTATTTTATAGTATAGCTTCGCTTCTCTTCTCCTGATCCTTAGATTCGCTATTTACTTATATGAATGGTTTCACTTGCCCAGATATTCCACGTTTGTTAATACAGAGCGGGTTCTCGCAATTTGGAAAACCATATCCACATGTTTTACTTTTAATCTGCCGTTGTTCGACTGTGCGAGCGAAAGTTGTATTAATCGGAGAGTCGATTAATCGAGTGCCTGATTCAATTTCACCATTTTTTTTTTTTTGTAATTCACAGTAGCGCTTAGTGCACTACAGGATTACTGCACCCTCGTGTCTCTATGGAGATAAGTGAGGGGCAGGGAAGGGAAGGGATGGGGAATGGCAACTGGAATAGCCAAGCTGCAGGATCCCCCCCTAAGTTCTGGACTCCTTAATGGAAGCTCAGGGGTGACGCCAGTATCCCAGGCTAACGAATAAACGTACAACCAGACATGCAACACTAGCACATGTTCTGCAACACAGTGTAGAAGAAACTCAGTTCGGCGTCGGTTCCGACTTTGGTTCGACTGAGTGGATCACCGAGCGCCATGGGCTCAAATTTACCGTCTGGGCGTCATTTAATTTTTGGGCGTGTTGGGAGATTCTCGGCTCGAACGCGTTAACTGCGGGTTCACTGCAATTATTCTTCGAAAACTATCACATAAAGGGGATATGACAGAATTTGGTTATGTTTATTTATTTGGTCGAATAAGTTTATTTTATTAAAGCAGATTATAGCAATTATTTACCTGCTACTTTTTTTTAAATTGTTTGAATGCGGTGTACGGTATAACTGATTTACTTATTAGCGGTGGCTTTGAGCAACTGTGCAAAACTACATTAGATCATTTATCCTAATGTCGTAATGTAATAATTCTATATTCAGCCATTTATTGAATTGCATAATTGCGAGACAAAAAAAAAGAGAAAAAATTACTTGATACCCTGATGTTTTTCAATTAAATTTTATGTAATGCATTTACAGTGCCGCTCAGGAAAAAAAAATGTCCTATACAATTGTCGTTTTATTTCCTATAATATTATATTTCTTATATTTCGTTTGTAGTTTTTAAAAAAATACAGTGCATAAACATCAACATAAACATCTTTGTCATTTCATTTTTTTTCGAAATTACATCTTTTTTTTTTCTTTTGGCGTGTTGGTCAAGGGTTATTTCACGCGGAATATTAGCCACCTGCTGAAATATCATTTTTTTTTTTCGGAACATATACCAAATTTTCGTTGATCTTTAGGTGAATATTTCTCTCTAAATGTTTAGTTTTGAAAGAAAAGTGATTGTGGTCCATTTTTATTAACCAAGTCAATGTTATCAGTGGAACGCACAAGGCGCTGGCGACCACTCATTTTACGGCTTCCGATATTCTTCAAAGTATCTTTAAATTTACCGATAGCCCAGCTTTGTCGGGGAACACGTACTAGCTAAATAATGAGAGATCCAGGACAGGACTGGACTTTATCGAAGCTCCAAGCATAAAGCATAAAAATAGAATAGACCTTCACGAAATATATACAATGTCGTTATGTGAACGAAATAAGCCATACCTTACGTCCCCGCTAGAACATTTTGGAAAACTTATGTAACTTACATTCTCCATATACGAATTTCCGGCCATTTCATACCTTCATCAGTGGATTTATGCGGTTATAGCCAGGATTCACGGATGATGTTAAGGCCCATGCTTGTGGTCATTCGTAGTAGGTAAATGTACATTTTGTGCACATTTTGTTTAGCATCGCAATTCTTTCTTTCGCTTCTTCCGTATTTTAATGCGCAACGGATAAACACCATTTTCAACTACCCTATTTTCGGATTATGCTAATTTGGAAGACGACATTGGGACGTAACCATAAAGCAACACCATTTTTTTTTTTTGGAATCCAAAATTGCATGATGATCCGTCTGCAAAATTTCAAACGAATCGGTACAATTTTATAGAAAATATAACGACATTTGTTAAGGACATTTTTTTTTCCTGAGGAACCCTGTACCGTATGTATTTGTTACGTATAGGTTGGACAGTAAATTAAAGTTAAACTGATTTATATCAGCTAACCTCAAATTTGTTCTGCAATGGTTCTGAGTGTAACAGCAGGCATATTGCTTATTCATGTAGTTATCCTATTATATTATCCCATATATATTAGTACTTATCTCACCAAAAATTGAAAATGTACTCATGCAAAGTAGATGTTCCAAATATGTTGTTATTGTTGTGGGTTTTTTATACGAGAGTCCAACGACCTATTTTTGTTGTGAATTTTTATCGGGATTATGTTCAGCCCGACACATTTTAATCGAGTTAACTTAAATTAACAAAAATGAAGTTTCATAGTTTTTCGTCATACGGTTGTTGTCTATCTCAAAAATGATTTTAAATTAATTTGGATAACTACTTGCATTTCTAGGCACAAAATTATTTGTCTAATGTTTGTATGCACGAATATGTAATGCTAGAAATTAAAAATAAAAATAACAAAACCAGGACAAGACTGGAACTAAGGACGACTGAGCTGGCGAGGTTCTACAAACTGCACAAAGCAGGAAAAACAGAGCAGACCCTTGTAAACTATAATAATGTGTCGTTCTGAAAACGAAATAGACCCTTATCACGACTCCATCGATTTGAAAATAAATTCCTATCAACATGTGTTCCAGGGACGCCGGCGTTTCGACAAAATTTCAATGTCTCGTCAACCTGTCGAAACGCCGGCGTCCCTGGAACACATGTTGGTAAAAATTTATTTTCAAATCGATGGAGCCGTGATGAAGGTAAGGGTCTAATTGGTTCTCAGAACGACACATTATTATATTTTACGGGGGTCTGTTCTGTTTTTCCTGCTTTGTGCAGTTTGTAGAGCCTTGCCAGCTCAGTCGTCCTTAACCCCAGTCTTGTCCTAGTTTTGTTATTTTTAATATACGACGACATTTTCTGTATATACGAGAGGCTCACGAATGGTGTTAATAAGGCGATGCTTGTCATCATTCGTGATACATTTGTGTGCAACTCTCGATAGAAATTAATTTTCGCTCAAACCAAACATAGCTAAATATCGTTGGACAAAGTTTAAATGAAACACGTTACATATTTTTAGTGACATATACACTATATACTTTACCTTCTCCTGATTTCGGATTATCCAATCCAGTGCAGCAAATTTACTAGGAATCCAAAGATATTGGAAGATCCAGATTGGATTAAAGATCCTTGAAGCAAAAGTAACTGCACTAATGATATTTTCATCATTCCAGAGCTCATCGCTACTCGACAGGCAGTGCTGTCATATTGCAGCTTCTACAAAACATAAGTCACAACTATTAATAATCAAACATATTTTGTCCAAATAAGGTTTGTACTTATTCGCGAAGAGGCTTATATACATTTATATGAAACTTAGGATGCAGAATAGGAAATATCAAAAATAACACTTATATATATGGAAAAAGTTTATATATGGAAAAGGTAATTTTAATATACGAGTAGACATACTGACAATCTTTTACAAGTTGTGCCAACGTAAAAGTGTGGTCAAAATATTTTATTAACAAATTTAATTAACATTCTGTAAACGAAGTTGCACGTGCTGATTAAAATATAGTTGATCTGATAAAATCTTGCTTATGAGTCATTTTATTTATTGTAATATTATTATATTTATACAAAGATTTTCAGCATCATGTTTAGTGTTAATTTGAAGTAAGTGCGGCATCGCAGGGCAATAAATTAATATTTTTATCCATTATTTTTATCGCTTATGTGTGACTTTACTTATAAATGGAATATTGTGTAAAAGTGAAAATGTTTACAAGAACTATGTTCATTAGTATTATATGGAGCTATTTTTATATATTTTTTTAAAAACAATACGAGCACACTGACCAGCGTAAATACAGCACCACACCACCATCACTATTCTTGACCAGTGCAAACATCCAGTGACCTTGTGCACTCTAGTTTACTTAAATCATAATGCGTATTGGAAAAGGCGCTCATGCTTGGAAAGATCAGTGGAGCGAGGGTGGGGACGACCACGCACAAGTACAGGCTACAGGTACTACTAGGTACAGGACAGAAAGAAACCAGGACGCCGCCTCTAGAATTTACAAGACAAGAATCGAAACAACATAGTTGGAGACAGGTACAGAAGAAACAAATACACCAAATGTATTTGTTTCTTCTGTACCTGACGGATTAAAAGTGTCTTACTATCGGAGTTTAATATCACTGATTTTATTTATGTTTAATCAGTTTTTCTCAATTAATTCTACATCTGTCTCTGCGTGTATTTTATACACCACATTCGATTAGTCAAAAATATCAATTACAATTACAATTACAATACATACCCGCAAGCAGCCCCTTTTATCGTTTTTACCTTACAACAGTACGTTTTTAATGCATAGTGGTTAACAAATTCGCGGTCAAAAAGTAACGGCTACCAGTATCTCATTCGTCCATTTATCGCAAAAAAGTTCTTCAATTGGGATTGATTAATTTTAAATTTCTTAGTCTGTCGCGGAGGTACTTTAGCTAGATTTACATTTAATTAACAAATACAAATAATTCGGTTTTCAATCGAATTTTATCAGTTGAAAAGAACTGACATACTTTATACAGCATTCGAGAAGGTCATCACTGTTGTGAATGTGGCATTGTTTTAGTATAAAAAAAAAGCTTCACACACACATTATATATTTCTATTCTGAGCAGTACAGTCAAACCATTGAGGAATAAGTGTTAATCTTGACTAACAACAAACCAGATTCTTCCTAGTTGCCTAGTTTCTTATGTTGTAATTAGAACGATCGTGTCAATTGCCAGGTTTCGATTGTTGTTTTCCAATTAGAAATACATCTTCGCTAGCTAGTCATTTTATTTGCGCAGTTGCGGAAGCTTAGACGTTGTGCTTCAAATTGACCAAATTTACGTGATCTGTTGGCTAACGCCATGATTACATGAACTACATGAAATTATATGAAATTACATGAACATGTCAAATACGGTCAATATGAAGCAGTTTTTGTCTGCAAAATGCTGTTTATTTTATTTATTTTGTTTAAATGCTAGTCAAAACATTATAAATTTTTCGATAATTTATTTATACATGTAAATCATATATCGATAGTCCGCAATAATGGTCGACGAAATTATCTGATTTATTCAAATTTAGTCAATTATCGAGCTTCTTTATTAACAATTTTTAAAAATATTTTTTGTGCGTCTCAGGATTTTCCATTTTTAACTGGTATACCGTAATCGGAATCAGCGTTATCAACAAACATATGCTTATCTAAGTCTTCCAAGAGGTAATTTTATCCCACTTTACAATAATCGACCTGCGAAACATGCTGCGCAAGTTTTCGCTGTTACGATTACTGCTCTCCAAAATATATCCAATTACCTGTTACCTGCCTCCGAGTAGATTTTCCCTGCTAAAACAATCTGGCAACAAAATGATTGAATAACAAATGTTTCACGAAAAAAATATAATTTGTTCATCCGTGAATTGGAGGCCAAGTGAGTGGCTGTCATTGTCAGAATTTCATCGGTAATGGCAATACTATTAGCGCTCTTATTTTCTCTCTCTCAACAGATATATCGCGTGCAACTAATATTGCTAGTTCCCTAGGGAATTTACGCACGACTCTACTGTGGCTGCGGTTTGCCATTTACAGAGTGTGTACAACATCACAGATATAGGAGTTTTAATATCATACGCAATTTTATTAGGATGATGTCTGAAGCCTGTATCAAATGTGCATAAAAGTCCCAGAAAAAGGGAATATACTCCGAGTTTGTAATTCAAACTATTCGCATGTTTCTTTTAGATACAATATAGTGTATTTTGTATAGAGATCAAATTAAAAATTATATTATTTTTTCACTACACTTTTTCACTACAGGATTACTACCCCTCGTGTCGCTATGGCGACATGTGAGGGGCAGGGAAGAGAAGGGGAATGGCAGCTGGAATAGCCAGGCTGCAGGATCCACCCCTAATGACCCCTTAATGAAAGCTCAGGGGTGACACCAGTACCGCGGATCGTCGAATAAACAAGAGCATGCGCCGGAAATCGAACCCGGGACCGTCTGCTCCGTAGGATGTTACCATACCCACTGAGCCACCGGTATGTACTAGTGTACGACGAATGGATAAAGAAAATAAAACACTAAATATTGCCTCAAGCGGAAAAGGAACTTTTTTGTGAAATCTTTGCAATTTGCGTATGCAAATAATGTTGTCATAATGCATTTTTTATTATTGTCATGATATTTAGCGATATTTGTTTTTTTTAGCCAGAGGGATGATTTACGTACCCAAACTATTGAAGACATTTGCGTGAATTAATTGCTTGTATCATTTAAATTGCTTACCAGATTATTTTCGGGATTATTAAATAACTTTAGTAGAACTTCATTAAATTAATTATTTTACACAGTAATAAACAAAATATAAATTATCACCAACGATAATAAAGGAAATTTTATCTCACTCAACAAGGCAGCATGACGAATGGCTATTGAATAAGCTGGAATCGCATATTCCCCAAGTCATTCCCGTATTTGCTCAACCCGAAAACTCCAATCACAAAATTGAAATAGCCTTCAAATTGCGACGCTCACAAATTGTACACGACTCTCAACGATGTTGTTCTAACTCCCAATGATATACTCCTCACTCGCAAACGTTAATCATCAACCTCCTGCGCTTCCAGAAAGCGGATGTGCAGTGGCATTGTCGGTATATGTGAGCAATTCATTTTCGTCAGTATCGTTGAAGTGATTCTGCCATGCTGCATTTGTCAAATCGGAGACGTCCAATTCCGGTTCGCAGGAAATTAATAACAGCGCCATATATCCTATCAAGACCCAACGTTGACCTGGTATGAGCTAATTCGAGCGTTGTTAGTAAAAGCAGAACGCAAAGCTACTTCATTTTACAGTACAATCGCAAATTAGTTTGGAACATAATAATATATAGTCAGAGTCAGCGATATAGCATCGCATGAAAAACAGAGAATCCATTTATAAAAAATCATACTTCACTTATCATTTCACTTATTATTTGTATCGATGCATCGTTTGGCATACCCTGCGATTGACGATCATATGGATCGTAGAAATACACTTGGGATTTAACATTAAATAATTAAATGATTTTTAATAAACTTTCAATTAATTTCAATTTATAAAATACCGGTACGCAATCAAAATAATAAAGAGGAAAAAACTGATCAGAAATCTAAAATAATCAGTAGTACATGAAATAAAATCGTACAGCGTTGACAAAAAGATACTCGAATAAAATTCAATCTTGAGCAAAATTCGCGGAGCAATATGTCTACCCCGTAAGTAGGCAATCACAGCAAGCTTCTGGGCTATGCTAGGTTCAAAACCTTTTTTACCCAAGAAGGGTAAATTCATGCATGTTCTTCTGTCGCCTTCAGAGTAAGTATGTCTCTTAAAATCTTATATACATGTATAGGGTTGCTCAGAAAAAAAACATGTCCTCTATAAATGTCGTTATATTTACAAATACAGTACTATTACACAAATTTTTTTGTCATTTAATTTTATTTTCGAAATGACCTCCTTTGGCTTTCACACACGCGCAAAGCAGCGCGCGCCACATTGCAAAATTGACGCGCCAATAAAGTGTTAGCCACCTACTGAAATTTCAATTTTTTGTTTTTTGGAACATACTCAAAATCTTCGTTGATTATTAGGTGCATGCTTTTGTCTAAATTTTTAGTTTTGAAGAAAAGTGATTGTGGCCCATTTTCATCAACCAGGTCAATGTTATCAGTGGAACGCACAATGCGCCAATGAGACCACTCATCTCACGGCGTCCCTCATAATAATAATTTCCGATCTTCTTCAAAGTATCTTTAAATTTACCTATAGTCCAGCTTTGCCGGGGAACACTTACTAGCTGTTTAACATCGTAATTGTTTCTTTCGCACACCATTTTTTTGGCGCAACGGTATTTTTTGGCAAACACTATTTTCAACTATCCTATTTTCGAATTCTGCTTATTCAACAGACGATGTTGGGACGTAACCATAATGCAACACGTTTGGCTTTCGGAAATCAAAACTGTATGATACTGTATGCAAAATTTCAAACGAATCGGTAGAATATTATGGAAAATATAACGACATTTCTACGGGACATGTTTTTTCTGAGCAACCCTGTACATGTACACGTATGATATCCCTTAAAAATCTGATGCCTACAAAATTGAAAATCAAGGCAAACTTTTCTGAATCAAATGTTCCACGATATTAGTAAATTGTGAAAAAATAATATTAAAAAATCCGAAAGAGAATGAATGTTTTCCCCAAAATTTCTGTAGTCGTTATTATTATTAATAAATTATTACTAAATTATTTGTAATGAGGGCTTCTTAATAGAGCACATTCAACATCAAAACGATAACTATAATTCTATGTTTGTATTTTAATAATGAATAATACAGTTGCGCGCTTCACAACACATGGCACATGTGAACAACTATGCTTAAGGCATAAATTCCGAATAAGCCCTCCCTCTATTACCGTACATCTGGAAGTCGAAATACAACGATGATCTCAAGGCGACAAAGAGTATAGCGCAATAACGAATACACGAATTCAAAGATTCACGCGTTTCGAAAGCGCGGGAAGATCTGATGATGCGCGAGCGGCAATCGAGACCTTGGTATCAGAGGTAAATATAGTCCCGCGCAAGGACGATGTGGTCCAATGACTTCACCGCCAGGATCGCGCCACACCGCGCACAAACACTCATAGTCACACGGGGCACCTGCAAAGCGGCGAAGGACGCGCTCACTCACTGGTGATGACTCTGCTCATAATTCCAACGGCTTTTTCCCTCCTTTCCCCGCCAACGCGGGCAGACGGAATGTGGTAGCCGGGAGCGTCATTTCGGAAATTAAATCACGGTTTAACCAGTTCTCAGGCTACGCATTGTCTGCCCCATAACCTAACCGGAGCTAATATTTTTTTCTCGGTTGATAAGGACTTGTCAAATAATTATAATGTGAATGAAAATGTCAACCGAACATGCTTTGTGTGTCGTGCGTCTCGATGTTTCGGAGCGAATATAAAGAAATACAAGAGATTATGTTTCTGTAATCCTTTAAACACATTTGTATTGTGTTGAGAGGCACACTTTCACCAGATTTATCCTGTATCAAATAGACGAAAACCCAAGCCGCGAATCGAACCCGGGACCGTCGCACCAAAGGCGGTCGCCCTACTGCCTTGGTTACGACGACCGTATAGATCTCCTGAATCATTGGACGAGTAGATAATAAGTGTCGAACTGATCGAGTAGATTGGAAGCTCGACCGTGCTTAACACTGAAAATTCAGATTAGTAACAGTGCAGATTAGTAACGATGCCAACCATTAATAAAAATGTTTCATTTAATTTAAATGAATTATAAAGTAATATTGAGTTCGTAAAATGGAGCTATTAACTAATATTATTGGATGGTTTTTTTGACCATAAAGCGAAATTCGCGATAGAATTAACGATTTTATCCTCGAGGTGTCATACGATAAAGATAAACTGATATTTAACATTTATAATTACGAAAAACATCTGCTAGTCATACCCACCATCTGTTTAGCTTGCTGACTCGAAATATTCTTTGGTGATTCTTGGCGCCTCGAGCGCATGTCTTGGTTTACAAGTGCTTGAATATGGATGAAATAAGATATATGGCATAAGGCGCACCTACATTCTATTCAACAATACCTGGATGAGGTCAGAGCAACTGAAGTTTAAAAAAAAAATGTTGGAACTCTTAGATTCTCTCAAAAGGTCGTCTTTTTAACACGTGTGAACAAACCGTACCACACCCTGAAGTGTTCGTGTTACCTTGGCTATTATAAATACACAAAGCTCGTCTGTTTTAAATTGCTTTCGACATATCCTACTTTAGGTGCACGCGATATGCAAACTCACGACGGCCTAGAGCATCTCCACCGGGTCCGGTGTTTCGCAGTATTTCTAGCGGACAAGGATGCAACTTTTGACATTTAATTTTTATCGCTCTGTAAATACATGACACACTCGTTACCTTGTACCGTGCTCGAGCATGCCTTCATTAGTGTGGTATGCGGTGGGCGGAAGGGAATGAATAGCTAATTCGATTCGCATCTGATCAAGACTTTTGTCTGGTTGTATGTATACTGCATTGCTCGTTAAAATTCGTTTTATACCATGCATAACCCACATCTACATTTTAAATATCTTGTAAACAAAATATCCCAATACATTTTGTTCTGCACAGGGATACATGTACATGTATATTTTTAATTATTTAAGATCGAATTTGCGTTTCAAATCGTCACTAATTTTTTTTTTTTTTACTTTTGGTTGGAGGCAATCCAATTTTTGTCGAATGGCAGCACTACCAATGTATGGCGTACATAGCCATTATAAATATTAAAAATGTAATATACTGTAGCTAAGGTGCTAAATTGCAATTACATGCAATATGATTACAAATGATTAAATAAATGCGAACAATGTATTTTTTAATGAAACAAATTGTTAACGAACTACCAATACCGCATTAAATGTACTTGCGTCAACTAAATTGCCGTATTGATTCGCTTAAATAGTCTCATACAAGTACGCAAAAATTCCAGGAGATACTCGATGTGCAATTGCTCCCACATACAGTATACATTCCTATTTCTAGGTGATAAATGATTTAACCACATTGGCAGCAGGAACAAATGCCAGTTTCATTAATACACAGCATAATGCACAGCACACAATGCGAAGTGACTGGCCAGCCATAATTTTTGGCGCTGCGGGGAGTCTCTTAGAAGAACACGCTCAGACGTTTTACGTGACCAAATTCAAATGGGGAAAAAGTAAGGCAATAGCATCGATTGCGTCATACACGCGTGCACTATTACCTGCTAAGTTCAAACGCGACCGTTGAGGAATACACAAACCCAAGGCGGTAAAAAGAAAGAGTCACCATGGCCTTCAAATTTCGGCGTTAATAATGGAAGACTCCATATACCAAATGATGCAAAAACCCACGTTACTTGCCAACAAGAGTGGAAATTATAAAAAAGTGACGTAACAATGTTAGACTAGACCTCTAACCCTCTAGTAGTTTCTCTATGCCGTCAGCCACACTTATTAGACAAGGATCCTCTTTTGGGGGAAAAAATTACTTGTTGGCATTACATCATCGGAGCTCATAATGTACACGCAGTTACAAACACATTTTCAAATTGCAAGTATAACATCTTAACGATCTGGTTTGTTCACTACAAGAGCTTACGGTGCTCAACATTGTGTGGCGCCATCTTTTAGCCAGCTCATAAACCTTGTGGGCTTTAAAAATAAATAAAAACGTATTGGTAATATCACAACAACGAAAATGTTGATCAAAGATCCAAACTAATAATCAAACCTTTTGTGGTTTTCTCTTTGTAATTATCATTTTGGCTCCCATTATAAAACGAACATGCCGGTGAAAGATTTTAAATAAGCCGGTGAAAAGCTGAAAATTACAAACTCAAGACCGTGTTTGACCACAACAACAAAGTGACGGTTGCCTTTAGCACAATTTGAAATGATTCATCTGGCAAAACTAGTCCTTAGACAACTTCTCGTTCATTTAGACGAAAAGAACCACTAATGGCGTTGTGATTGTCGTATGTCGCTATTGTGAATTTTAATTTATGCACAGCAGACTTTTTATTTGACTACGGTGTTTAACTTTTTAATTAGGCTACAAAGCTTGCCCCTGTTTCAGTTTTTACTTTTTCAGTTTTTCCAAACATGTACTGGCGTGTACAAAGCACGTTTGAAAGATATTGACTCGTACCAAGCGCACACTTCGGCTAATATTGAACTCCAAAAAGTTTGCAAGCGAAAAACGTAATAGGGCCATATGTTTTAAAACCTAGGTGGCACCAACTTTGTAATTCATTTCACGAACGTTTCAAGTGATACTAAATTTTGTCGAAAACGCCCCAGAAGTTTGGAAACAAGTAGTCTAGTCAGGGAAGGCAATTCCGGTGCCCCGTGAGAAGATGAGAGAGAGAGCCCCATAGCGACCATAATAAATGTCACGTGCACCGAGGCTGAGTAATTCAGCCCCCCCAAATCCAATCATCGGGAATACCATAAAGAAGCTGCTGGTCGACCCCGTAGCATCCAGAAATTTCATCAAAAGTAAGCGCACATTACGTTCACTTTTGATGCGTAGCTTCGAAACTTTTTGGGCCAGGAATATGTAAATTGGGGCCAATGACAAAAATGAATAACTGAATTAAACTAGACATGCGAGCATTAACAATGCGAACAGGTTTTCTTCTTAATAGAAAAGAAAGTCTGTCTGAGCTGAGAACGAAAGAGGGCACACCACTACACATCAATTATCCTGGTGACTTTGCAAAAACGAAAGTGGTGGATAGTTTTTACACTTGGACATTCAGCATACCAATTGAAAACTTCAAACAAAGAACTTATCAGATAAGAAATAATTTCTTCAGACACCTATTGGGATTCCGTTTTCGAAGCCTAATATTAAGTTAACATTGACCCTGCTAGAAGAATAATTTAAATAAATGTTTGAATTGTTTTTATTGATTAAAGTTTAAAGTAAGTGTAGTGTAAAATGGACAATAATTTGTTTGTATTAGCTCGTTTTCAGCAATGAAAAATATACTAACTACTAAATTAACATTAAACAACTTTTTTTGAGAAAAAAAAACATCATAACAACTGTTACGAATTAAATACGGTATATTTGGAATATCGTGTGACATTTAATAATATATTTAATTTCCGTAAATAGTTGCCCAACAAATTTACTTCATTGTTGAAAACGGATTAAGAAGACCGATAGCGGCATATTAAATATGGTTCAACTAGTAAAAATAGGCTCACCTAATTATAACTTAAGATGCCCGGTGAATTAATTAATTTTGAAAACCAGTGGCCGGGCAAGTTTCTACATGCTCAATCGAAGAACTTTCATGTCGAATTCGTTGCACATTCCCGTCGTGTTAATTCCCTTAAATTTAATTAAAAGACAGCTTTTTTCCCCCAACTTCACATTTGTTCACTCTGTCCGACTATGACGCACCCATTACAGAAACGCTACCCGCAAGAGTGCCTCTACACAAATAAAAAAATGCCACCACATTACAGGGAAGTTTTTATTTGTAAGCCTGTGAGTGAGTATTTAGTTCGACAACAACTTTTCTAATTCTTCTTTAGAAAAAAAAAAAAAAAAAATGCGGTATCGAGCCCAGTATCCCCTAATATGTACATGCACATATAAAACCCAACGTATCATCATCATCATCAGCAGCACTAATCCAGTATAAAGCCCAATCAAAAGAGCCTTTGTTGACAGGCGACCGAATTGCATCTAGGAGACTTTCTTTGGGCCGGGGTACCGCAATACATTGTTTGCAACGCAGACAACTGATTAAGCATGTATAGGCAGGCATAAAAATGAAAGTACATCGATTCGGATGAATCACCTATTTAGGCCTACGGCTCGTGTGCAAGAGAATGAGAAGCATGAAGCATCGAATCGTCATGTTCTGCGCTTCCATATCAATCCTTGATGAGATTGGACAACTGAGACATTTCGTACGAGTACTGCGAGTACGCGAGTTGTACACAATTCTCACACGAATGACCACAAGCATGGGTCTTATACAAAAGTAAGTGTAGTTCACATAGTACCTCACAGAGAGTCAGTTCCTCTGAGATTCGTATTCGATTTGTACTACGCATCGCAGCGCCACTGACTCTGTGGGGAGGTGTATGTGAACTACACTTTGTCTTACAACAACCGCTAAATCCTGGCACTTGAGTTTCATTTTCACTAGTGTTTAAATGAAATGAAATTAAATATTTCTATACAATATGTACAAATATGCTTTTAGTGCAAAAAATGTTTTGATCCTCGAAATAATTTGGATACAGTTCTGCATTTTCATTTAACAGTTGATGCTAAACGTAGCAGGCATCGTATACATACATTCACTTGAAAGTCGTTCATTGGATTCATGGGAAATATCGCCAAACTGCCAAAGTGGGTTAACCGATTGGTGAGTAACGGAATGGGTCTAACGCTTCCTTCCTTTGTAATTTAACACAAAAAAACAGACTGCCGAAACTAGCGCCTCATTTTCACCAAGGAAATTCAATGTACTACCGAACTGGGGGCCATTTGGAATTCAGGTTTCATCGTTGGATTGCGAAACTCAGCTGAACAGGAGTAAAGTTTTGTCTGTCTGGATCCATTTTTTGTCTGCATCCACTATTTGAGTATGCGCTGGAAATTCAGCATTGCCTAAGCTGCCAGAAGAGTTTAACATTTTTTTTTAATTCGCTCAAAAACTATATTTTTTATTTTTTTTTTAGTTTATTCAGCGAGAGACGTACAATTACATAAGATGGTACAGATTAAAATTAAGACAGGTAATTTTGTCGTCTAACGCGATGTAAATGGGCCCTCGTGTTGAATAATCAACAAACAATTATCACTGAGAATTGAATTAAGTTAAACGTGAACACAATACACGTAATACAATGTTTGGTTTTCTTTATATTGAAAAATATAGTTTAAATATGCATCGAAATATTTTCGCATAAATATGAAAACAATTTGAAAAGAAAAAAAAAATACTCTTGGTAATTAAACAATACTAAGCAATATAAGAATTACAACGTAAACCGTGTCACTTATCTAGATATTGCCATTCAAGAAACATTGAAAATTTTGCGCATATATGAACTCAGTCTGCATCGATATTCTAATTCGAATAACCTTCCAACTTGAACAGCTTCCGAAATAGTTGTTCGTTTTTCGTGAAAATGAGGTATGTATCCGCGTTGGAACCGCGACTTTCCCTTCCACCATTATCAAGATTAAAGGCACGTACGTGGAATATATTGCTTAAAACTAAAGCATTTTTGTTTTTCGTCTGGCGTCTCGTCGCGCGACGCGTTATAAATAATTGGTACTGTATTTACAAGAAGAAGGCCGCGTGTATAGGCGTTCGGGGGCCACTTTATATGCTCGCGCGCACATACAGTACATGTGCCTGTACAAATACGCTCGCAGCCCGGCATCGAAGCGGTCCCACGGGGACGTGTCAAGCATTTTACCGATCGAGATGATGAATGACAATTTCTCGCTCGTCATCATCTAATCTAAGGTGTTCGTCTATGTTGTGTCGCTGACGTCACGCGTGATAGATGATATCGTCACACTCGTAAAAAGAAAAAAAGGAAAAAAACTCGTACCAGAATATCTTCAAAGTTCGAATGTCGAATTAGTGGAACCCGCGCGCAGAGACACGGGCGTTGAAAATTTGTTAGGTCATAGGTGGCGCTAATTATACGACTTTTTCTTCCGTCCAGAAACAATGGGCTTTCTATTTTTACGAGTGAGTTCACGTCAAATAAGGCGAGGAGCATTTTGACGATGGTATGTCATTTCGCCACGCTCGTCAAACAGAATCGTCTACCTTGGTTATAGTCATTTCTATACCGGGATCTAACCTAGTACATCTTTGATCTTTGACGCGGGAGCACGTAGCAGCGTAGTTAGCATAATTCACCACGCTTATACCTTCAGTTTCCCAAATTTAGATAGTAAATAATTTATGTTGGCGCGCCTTGAATAATTTATAAACTTGATAGAACTTTACACCGTCTGGCTTTGTAAAAAACAAAAAAAAAACTAATGTTTGGACTAATAAGTTTTTTTTCGGGTATGAAAAATTCGACAGTTGTCTGAAACGCTAATCTCATGTATTCGGGGGCATGCTGCAAACAGTATACATTTTTTGGTGCTCAAATACATGCATAATCGGTGCTACCATATTTTAATTTTTTAAATCTATTTATTTGAATATCCTGCATTCATCGAAGCTTCGTTGCGACTAATCTAAAACACATTAATAATTAATAGTGAGTTAGGACGTCTATGAATTTTGATTCATAGACGTCCTAACTAAAGAAACGAGATCAAAACCCTATCAATAAAACAGAAAATGAGGACTTCAATTTATTTCGTTATGCTACTTCGGCCTAAGCCTTAGTTGTATAATCGAAGTCCTCGTTTTCTGTGTTAACAAGAGAGTTTTGCAAAAACCCTATTCGTCTCTTTCCCGGCGCTGTACCGGAACACGTCCAGGATCACACATAAATAATATGAAACATCAATTTATCTTTAATTTTTTTTTTAAATTGATTACAAAGATCAAGTTATTGTTATTCTATTTATTAAAAATATTACTTCCTCAAATCATATCCTTGACAACCTAACTTCACTCTTAATTTTTAAGCTTATCTGCAAGCACACCATTTAACAAAGAATGACTTTGTATTGTATCGCAAACAGTAGTTAATTCTTCGTTTATTCGATTTTTCTGAGGTCTAGCCAACCTAACGTCGTTCATCCTCGGTGCGCGCGGAGTAGACTCTATCGTTGTGTCGTTAGTGTCTTTAAACTTTCTTCGCTTTAACAAAGAATATTTCAGCTAATTGTAAATGTGTGATAACTTTAAATTTTTCAAACCATTTTTTTTTTTAAATTACCGTAGCGCCTAGTGCACTACAGGATTACTTCATCCTCGTGCATCTGTGGAGATATGTGAGGGGCAGGGAAGAGAAGGGAATTTCATAGACAAATCCGCCATCTTGGTTTTTCACCATTCTGAAGTTAAGCAATTGACCACTTAATCTAGCGTTGGTAACGGCAATTTTATATTTGTACACTACGGTAATCGGAAACATTGCACTTGGAGACCTAATTAATGCAAATTTCAGACTAAAAGCAGAAACTTTTGCGTCTGCCTTGATCGCATTTTACCAAAAACACATTACAGCACTTAAGCTTAATAACTGACGCACGTCTAAAATCAACGCCCCTCACCCTTCAGGAGCGCCAGTGTTTCATTTTAAGTGAGTTTTTACAAAGTTCTGACAGGATCTGGTTACACAAACCTTTTAAAGCTAAAAAATAAGCATACTATTGTATCCCAGTGTCATCTCGTGAAAAAAAGTAAGTACGCCGCTAGTATTAAATGAAATTGGAACGACTAGGCGCATTTAAAGTAACATAAAAAATACCTTACAATTTTTTTAAACTCATCTTTTGTGTTACCGGTGCATGTATTGAAGAAAACCCAGGATACAGTATCGAATTCATTTCATTTTCAGTAAGAAAAATACTGAAAAGTTATATTTCAAACGTTCAGCAGAAAACCACATTTAGAAACAGCTGGGCGAAATTTGGCCTATCGCATCTACGTATTATTGGGGATATTTTCTTTCTCAAATAGTGAAATGAGAAATATGATCGATGAACAAGAGGGATACAAATCATGAGAAATGACTCAGCGCAAAATACGAAACGTCTCATAATTTGATACATTGTAGTTAGCCGTAGCTTCGTTGACCGATCGAAGGCCGAAAATGAAAATCACAATTAAATTTGTAAAAGTGACTTGGCACTCTTTTCTCGATTCGCGGACGCGCCGAGAACTTTGAAAACTTAAGAGTGATGCGCAACGTAAATGACTTGAGAGTTTCCGAAGAAAAGAAAAAAGTTGCCATATTGTTACAGAAACACATGGACGTGTAATTTATCATGGAAAGGTTGTAATGAAACGTGAATTTCTTGACATTAATTTTTATCTGCAGACAGATAGCTATACTTTTTATTAATATCAAAATCTTGTCTAAAGATTTATGAGATGAGACGAAACGAGGAATGATTTGGCAAAAAATGTGAAATAATCAAGGTGAAATGTTATCATACAGTATGTCTAGCGCCGCGTTACTCGTTCTGACAGATAAATGCATGGTGTGCCTAATTTGATTAAGCGAGAAGTTGGGAGTCTGGGATTTCAAAGATTTAGTCTGCTAGAGGTTAAAATTAATTACCAAAAATGGTCTGGGTTTCCTTGGATGCTATGTGGATTAGGGACTTTATTTTTGAAGACAGGATTTAGACCTCTCGAAATAAAAGCATACTTGTGCTTTACCTTAATCTTTCTTTAAATTAATTGCCAAAAAATGTCTAGGATTACTTGGTTGCTATGTTGATTAAGGGTTTTACTATACTAGCAATTAGGGCTTGATCTCGCGAAGTAAAAACATATTTGTGCATATCTAACTTCTTAAGCACATTGAACATAAGGAACAATAAAAATAAAAGACATTACAAATACAGACAACATAATACAGATAACAACAACAAAATACAGATAACAACATACAAACCAAATTTTCAGATTCAGATAGAAACGATTGGAGTTAAAAAGTTAGCTTTGAAACGGTTATATCCTTAATTGAAGAGTTATTCTCGACCAAAGAGAAAAAGGAAACGACAACTTCTTGTTATTTTCGATGATTTAATAATAACAAAAATCTTGTGCATACATTTACAAGGTGATGTGCAATTGTA
>JAUJYS010000382.1:0-24143 GCA_033995665.1 Melogona broelemanni
GATGGCTCAGTGGGTATGGCAACATGCTACGAAGCCGACGGTCCCGGGTTCGATTCCCGGCGCAGGCTTTCGTTTATTCGTTGGTCTGAGTTTCTGGCGTCACCCCTGAGCTTCCATTAGGGATTCCAGAGCTTAGTGGTGGATCCTGCAGTCTGGCTATCCCATCTGCATCCCTCTTCCCTTCCCTTCCCTGCCCCTCACATATCTCCAAAGAGATACAAGGGTGCAGTATTTCTGTAGTGCACTAGGCGCTACGGTGAATTTAAAAAATAAAAAGTTGCAGGCAGTTGTGTCTGTATGATTGAACAAATATACTTTGATATTTTCGATTGTTGAGAGGCGTGCCTGCAATCGTTTGTCTTTATGCATTTCTTCCTGACATTGCTCTTGTTTATTCGATATCCCGGGATACTAGCGTCAATGTGCTCCTCAGTCATTGTCATCAATCAATAACACGAGGGTTACGTAATGCAATTGGTTCCAGTGGTTGATTGCCAAAAAAAAAGAGCCGATATTGGGAATCGAAAGCGGTAACCCGACCACCACTGTACCACGACGACCTCAATGATGTCATGGGTCAAGGGTCATGGGACGTGCACGGCTCGTAAAACTGTGTCACGAGTCCGTTGCTATCTTTGTCGCTCGACATCGCTTTTCCAACGTCCCAATCAATATTTACTTTTTGATTTTGAACCGACTAATTGTGTCAAGACGCCCCCCGCGTGCCTTTTCGCTTTTACGTTCAACGACAGTCTCGACGAGAGGGAGAGCAACTCGACCATGAAAGTTTGGTCCACCGTCTTCGTCGTATCGTCGTTTCGAACTCTCTTCACGTCGTGCCGAAAGTTGTCTGTTTGGGGACTGTTTTATGGGTTTTCTTGCGGAAGGTTGGGCCGTGAGATTGTGTGGTTCGCGAGTGCGTGTGACTCAGCTTGCCGAATTTGGTGGTGATCTGATGGTGTCGTCACCGAAGTGAACGGGGTGCGGGAAAGACTGCTTGCATCACGCGCCCGTTCTTAGTTTTCGATCGAACCGAGCGCAGTGAATGAGAATGGATTTAGGCGGATTGCAGGATAGTTCTTTTGGCCAGTTCGTTCGACGGTCCTTCAGAAACTGCAAGGCAATTGTAAGTTGGATTGCATGGAATGTTTGTGCGGCCGGCTAGTCCAGTCGGTAATGCTTCCGACTGCGATGCGGACGGTCCCGGGTTCGATTCATGGCTGAGGCTCTCGTTTATTCGACGAGCCGGGGTACTTGTGTCACCCCTGATCTTCAATTTGTAAGTCTAGAGCGTAGGGGTGGATCCTGCAGCCTGGCTGAAAACAGCTGCCATTCCCCTTACCTTCCCTGGCCATCACATATCTCCATAGAGACAAGAGGGTGCAGTAATTTAAAAAAAAAATGGTGTAAGGGTGACGTGTGGCAGTGTTGGTTAGGAACGGCAAAAGAACGTCCTCGTTCAATTGGAATAGGAACGAGGAACGTTCTTGGTCCTTTCTTTATGGAAGAACGAGGAACGGAAATAAGTTCCTTTTCAAAAGGAACGAATTCAACACTGTAGGGGTTTGGGCGACTGAATACTACACCCTTGATCGCGGGTTCAATTTTAAGGCGAGAGAAATTGGTACGCGTGCCTTCCTTCGGAATAGAAGTAATGCTGTGGCGGCCGTGCCGGTACCATGTCAGGAACACGTTCTAGATTCCTACATAGGTATCAAGCCTGTGTGTTCGGTATCATCACGTCGTATTATGGTGACCTTGGAAGTAAACAATCGCCAATCGTCGATTGAGTACTGCCTCTCGCAGTTGTGACAAATTTAATCCTTTTGTCATCCAGTCGCTCCTTCTTAAATGATCTTTCCCCCTTTTCTGCTGCCCTCCAAACGAGCATTCGCCTACATGACATCAGCCCACCCGCTATATCTTCTAGACGAATCTTGCTTCATTTCTTCCAGGACAGATTTGTTGGTTCTTTCCGCTGTCCAAGGTGCACGAAGTAGTCGTCCCCAGCACCAAAGTTCGAAGAAATCTTTTCTTTAGTGGAATATATTATATTTCTGTTTAAATTTGGGTGCACGTACCACAAGTGGAGATCCAGGGTGACTCACGACATATTTCGTCTAGCTGCAGTTCCAGAGTTCGATTTGGTGGCCTTCACGATTTACGCTTTGGAGTTCTCACACAATGACGGTGGTGTTGCCGCCACCATCGCCACCACCTCCCCCGCACACACACACACACACACACACCTCGTGATCCTCGCGCTCACCTGGACGGAATGGTTGCACTTGTTGGTGCTCTACTTTTGAGGTCGGCTACGTCGTGCCTGGCTCGCGTTGTTCGACGTGAAGCTGGCTGGCGGCCTTCTCAGTCCCCCCACCTCCCACTCATACACACTTCTAGGGTTGCCGTGTGGTATCCAAATGGAGGGCGTGTTCTCCGTCCATATTCAAAATGATCGTTTTGGTCTAGACACAAAGACTGAGTTGGCTGTATCACTCTGAATGTTTTAAAGATAAAATTCGCGCTTCGCGCGTTTTTCCTGTACTTTTTTGTGTTGCTCACAATTAAAAAAATATATATATTCAGTATATTCGCACTGCACGAGTAAGGCAACACCTATGTGATGTTTACAATTTTTGTTTTTAAAAATCGTAGTGCGTGGGACATTTCTTAAAAAAAAAAAAATTCGTGGTGCGCTCGCTTTTTTCGTAATTATAATTATTACATTGCCATAACAACACCGGGATACAGAATCTCCTGCAGTACCATTCACTACACTAACTGTAAAAAAACCCATTTGATTCTTAAATATTAACCATTTTAATTGACTTCAAAAATAGGTTGTCCTCCATTTTCATTTTGTTGCGTCTGGTAACCCTGCCACTTCATCCCAGCAGCCTTTCGCCCATTTTTTCGGCCTTTATCAGCAGTTTTTATCAATCGGCGTGACGTGATTAACGTGTGTTCTGATGCGAGCTCACTATTGGGTGGCTGAGGGGTGAGGGGGTGTAGGTGGCGCACGGTACGCGTTTCCTTCCAACCGTAGCCGCCGCCACCAAAAATCGGCCACCTTTTTTTGTGCGTGTGAAATCGGGTGTCGAGGGCGTTGCGGCAGATGAGCACCACTAAAAATACAACGAGGAATAATTACCGCGTTCGTCCAGTAGTCGATCCCGTCCCCCCGGTGATCTAAGTTGCGTTTTTGGATGCGGCCACCGCACCACCGACACCACCATGAGCGTAGATCATTTCAACGTGAGTATCTCTCGTTGGGAATTTTTCGATGGTGCTCCGATTGGTGGCAGAGTTATACGTGTTAACGGTTGAAAGGTGATTCAGTTTTTGTCTCACCTATCTTCGAGCGCATACCGTTCTGCGAGAGATAACGAATTTCGCGTTGTGTAGCTCGGTGGAAAATCTGGATTTATTAGGTGTGTCGAAATTGTGGGTGGTGGCCATTTTTATTTTTTAGGCCCCTGGTTTTTGGTTTTTATTTTATTTGTGGAATGACTGGTCTGGCGTCCTGGGATACGAATTGGGTAATTTTTTTTGTTGTTGTTTGTTCCACAGCTGCAATGTTCGAAGTAGTCGTTCATTCTCGATTTCAGAAAGGAGGAACTATTTTGTCCCCCTCAAGGTAAAATTGTGGGCGCTGTTTTTATTTTTTATTTATTTGTTGAGACTTGTTTGGGGGCGAAAAAGTGAATTTCTGATACGTGTGGATATCGGTTGTTCTGAGGTACTGTGTGATGTAGTGGGTATGACCGGTATGGAATCGGTATGAACAAACTGTTGTGCCAGTGACGTGGGTTCAATTCTCGACCGAAACCTCTTCTAAAATAAGTTTTGGAATTTGTACACTCGTTTTCCTTCGGATTGGAAATAAATGTGACCCCTGTCTGTGCGTTGTTAGGTAAACGTTAAAGATCCCAACCAAAGTATAAAGACTAGACAAGTTAGAATCATTATGGCGCTCCGGGGTAAGCTTTTCGACGGGTAAATGCCTCAAAGCCTATCTGTATAACTTTTTTTTTTGCAGCATCTGTATGCAATTATACGTAAATCGCCAGAATGCTCTGAGCGGCGATCACATTAATTTAAATCTAAATCTGTGTAAAAAGCCTAGATATATGACGTTTGACAACTGTTTACTTGTGTCTTTTTCATCGAACACAGTAATCATTTTTGTACACGATCCACGTTGTGCTATTTTGCTTTTTAAAATATCGCTAACTCGTTTTGTGTGTAGTATAATCCGACGAAAAAACTGATTAATTAATTTTGAACTTTTGCTCGTGTGTTTTCCGATCGTATAAAAAACGTGGTTCGGTACAGCGCCGAAATAAAGACGAACAGATTTTCCCGATCGTATTGTACAACATTGGCCATCGTTGACTTTTGTTTGTTTTGCTTTCTTTGACTTTTTTTGTTAACAAAGTGTGAGAAAACATGTTTTCGTTATTCTACCAAATTGTTGTCACAATATAATTTTTTTTTTATCACATCGTCCAACGCCCTAAAACGATCTTGCTTCCGTAATTTGACCACTTGTCATTTGTGTTTGTTTGCAGGTGAAGGCCAAGGAGATTAAGAATGAGCCCAAAAGTCCTCTTCCTGTTGTTCCGAAGGAGCAACCGGTCGCTTCCAACGGCGGCGTGAATCTCCGAACAGGTAAGTGTCACATGGAAGTATACCCAGATAGGACATCATTAAGTTAAGACTATCGGGAAACGTGTTGTGGAAACAGCGTCAAAAATAAAGATTACCAAGAGTCTGGCCTACTCTCGTACAAAATAATTATTAATCGATGTTTGCCATACACTCCGAACATATCTTAAACCTACCTAAGGTATGAACATACCTTAAACCTTCGTCAATACCCTGATTTTTAAATGCGAGTAATTTTTAAACAAGTTTATTTAATTCCAAATTCCAAAATTAGGGCATTGGACGAAGATAAAAGGTTTCTTCATCCGTAATTTTGATGTGTATTGCGTACATTGATTAATGATTTCGGTCAGGGGAGACTCAGGGGGGAAACAGAGCCTCACTATTCAATATGAACTTTGAAGTATTCATGTTTCGTTGCCAATCATTTGTTTCTCTCCTGTCATGGCTTTCCCCCCCACGCAGACCGGAAGCGAAAATGCCGCGTGCTGTTCAGCTACCAGCCGGTGAACGAGGACGAACTGCAGCTGGACGTGGACACGGTGATCGAAGTCCTAGAGGAGGTGGAGGAGGGATGGTGGCGTGGGACGGTGGGCGGTCGGGTCGGCGTCTTCCCTTCCAACTTCGTGTCCGAGGATGGCGTTGTGCAGGACCCCAAACCCACACCCACCCCTGCGCAACATTCCACACCGCATCACCCGCCCGACAATAACACCGCCGTCGATGGTGAGATTACTTAACCAATTCTATTTTCATTTTTGGCAATATGCTGGTTTGCAAAGTTTGCCAGCTTCTTGCACAGAGATGCTGGGTAGTCTAGTGGTTGGAGTGTTTGCGTATTATGCCAGTAATCGCGGGGTCAATTTCCGACACAAGTTTTACGGACCGGCTAGAGAAATTTCTAGCCGCGCCTTCCTCCGGGATGCAAGCCATGGGACGCATGTACGATGTAAGGTACACGTTCAAGATCCCTACTTATTACCTTATTAGTTTGCACGCAACTGAAACGTCTCGTAAAAGAACTTCTCGTTCCAAGGGATTCGTTCCTTTTCTGAGGAACGTTGGAACATCCTTGTTTCGTTTTTGTGGAACGTCCAAGGAGGTAAGACGTTCCATTAAATACAAATGATGAAAAAGGATTTTTTGTTTCATTGTCTAAAAAGGCTGAAAACTTATAAAATTCACAGCATATTAAAATAGTCAGGGAATATGGTGACAGTTATTTGTTATCGATTTAGTTCGTTAATTGCGTTAATTGCGAAAAAAAATTAAACGACTGCCGCACAATACTCAATATTTTTTTGTTAATTTTTAAATCGAATAGAAAATATCTTTGGAAATTATCTTTCTTTTTGTGGGACATATTCGGTCCTTTCTTTACGGAGGAGCCAGGAACGACCGGCATGGCATGCCTGCTCAGTGCTTAATATTTTGATATTTTCGTGTAGGTAACAAAGAGATCAAGCCCAAACCAGTCAGCAAAGTGGGTTACGGCAACATCTTTCAAGACGGATTCGTCAAGCTCAAGGCGCCGGATACGAAAGTATGGAGCTACTTATTGCTACAATCGGCGATTATTGGATCAATATGACTGTCTTGACCGCTTTCTAATGTATTATGTCTTATTTTATTCTTGTTTTTGTAGCAGCAACTCGGAACCCCCAAAAAGTCGCCGTACTCCGCGCCGGTGGTGGAGGCGCCCACCTTACCACCCAAAAGAGGTAAACAAACTATTCAATATATAAATAAAATAAAAGTATTCAATATTTAAATTTCCGAAATCAGTTCCCTGGGATCGAATAAACGCGAACTCGCGTCGGGCATTAAACCCATGACCGCCGCACCGCATTCGATTTCAATACCGGCAGGACTACCACGAGTTTAGCACCGTAATTTTTTTAAATCGAGTTCTAAAAATTACCAGTTGCTCAGAAATTACAAGTTTTTACCGATTTTGATTAAAGCTCTATGCAGCCGTTTTTAAAAATAATTTAATAAACTTATTAAATTTCCCTATAAAATCTGTGTTTTGCAACTTTTTTTAAAAACTTTGCTGGTACTTTTCTCTGCTTTCAAGTAGTCAAGGAAATCGCCAAAGTCCTATTCTCGTACGACGCTCAAAATGAGGACGAGTTGCAGCTCAAGGAGGGCGACGTGGTCACCGTCCTGTCCAAGGAGGTGGAGGACAAGGGCTGGTGGAAGGGAGAGCTCAACGGACGCGTCGGCGTCTTTCCCGACAATTTTGTCGAGCTC
Organism: Melogona broelemanni; assembly: GCA_033995665.1. NCBI lineage: Eukaryota > Metazoa > Arthropoda > Diplopoda > Chordeumatida > Chordeumatidae > Melogona > Melogona broelemanni. The sequence continues at coordinate 6,925 of JAUJYS010000382.1, forward strand.
ATTGTCGTCGACGATGCCGGAGACCAAGTAAGTCAGTCGACCTGCCCGTCATTTCATTGGATCATTCGTTGAGCCAAAAAATCGTTTAAAGCGCAAGAAACTCGCAATTATTGCATATAGGTGTTACATTTTTTTTCAAATTATGGTGCTGCACACGCTCTTGCCTTAACTATAGGTGTTTATATTTTTTTAATTGTGCTACATTATATATTTTTTTAATTGCGTGTTATAATTTTTTTAAATGATTGACACTCTTTAATTTATCAAAGCATTACTTGCACTTTTTAAGGTGAATGTTCGAGTGCATTACTTGCAATTTACAAAAAAAATGCGATTGAGAAATGTGCTACTTATACCGGTACTAAAAACCCCATTTTTGTTTATGGAAAATACAGTTAGTTTATGGCGACTGCTATTTTATTTAAAAAACTCGTGGGGGAATTTTTATTTTGGTCAGGGAAAGGTCAGGGAAAATTTCGATTTTGGTCAGGGAAAGTCAGGGAAGCTGATTATCAGTTTCCTGTATGAACTGTGCAGTTTGGATTATAATGCATAGTTATTAATCTTAATATGAATATTTTGTTAATATCATTTATAATTGTATTCAATTTCTAGATGCGACCGAAGAAGCCGGAACGACCGGAGAAGGGACCCGGCCTCCCACAAAAGTCATCGACGCCGGTCGTCCGCACTAGTCTGTACGACGGCCTGGGTGTGGCCAAGGACAAGCCGACCGAGTCAGCCGTCTCGCCCGTCAAGGAGAAGACCGCATCCCTGCCACGGGGCTCCATCGTCAAGCAGTTTGCGTCGGAAATTTCCAAGAAAGGTCAGTTTCTGGGACTGCGACGAACGTATTGCGTTTTGGTTAGGTTGAAATTGTCAAATGAAACTCACTTTTTGGCAAGAAAAAATCCTAATTTTTCAGTTTTCTATATGAATCGTGTAATGACTTTTGACTTGGTTTTAATATGTCAAAAAATTGTTTTTCAGAAGAGAAGGTTGATAAGGTGGAGAAGCCGGCCCCGCCCCTTCACAAGAAACCCATTCTGCCTAGTCTGTTGAAGAAGGCCGGCTCGAGAACATCGACCAATCTGGCCGGCTTCACCGTGCCCACGACAAACTCCTCCAGCAATGTGCCAAACGCCGGAACCGAACACACGACCTCCGCCGCCACCGTCGACGACTCCAAAGCCAAGGGACAGCCGCAGAAACAGAACAGCTCAGGAAGTAAGACGCCCATCATTTATTCTCCTTATGGTGATGTGAATTGACCAACTGGTTGTGGACTAGAGGGTTATGGGCTCTAATCCCTACCTTTTCACTCAGTGGACATTTACGGGATATGTTTTTTGGTTAGACTTTTGCGAATGGTAGTACAGTAACAATATTTTTTAGTAACAATTATTTTTTTGTTTTTCAATTTAATTATTAAAATTATTTTTTACTTTTAATGCGAGAGACAGTAATTCTCGAGCTTTTATCTAAAGGGTCGGAAACTACTAATTACACATGGTTCAGAATATATTTACTCAAAACAAGTTTTAAACGATTGATGTCATGTATCTTCCATTAGCAGTCATGGATCTGGACGGAGTGGAAACGTCTTCAGAGAAGCTGGTCCACCTGACTGCCAACCGGGCCAAGAATCCCAACAGGAGGCCGCCATCGCACGATTTCCTCAAGAACGACGGCAGCGTAAGTCCACCCAACCACTCACTCAAATCTCGCTAAAAAAAATTTTCAAACTCTTCAAAATCAGATTTACAATCTTTTTTTCCCTTTAGAGCACCTCCCCGCCACCCAGTACGGTTGCGCCAGTCGTGGCTACCGGCACCACCGCCGGTCAGGTAAGCAATACGACCGCCACCAATACCACCGTCACCCCCGCCGCGACTCCGCCCGAGAAGACCAACGGCGATGTCGTGGACAATCCGTGGATGCGCGAGCTGAAGAAGAATCAGGCTAAGCGAAGCAGTCTCTTGTTACAGGACTCGGCCGCCAACAAAGTAAGTGGACCGAGTTGGTCGGCCTGAAAAGCGTTATGGGTGGGGGATGACGTCTTAGATCTAAAACGTCACCTATGGAAAGCGTCGAAAATGAAAATCTTGACGGTGAAATACAAAAAGCGACAAATATTAAGAGTGGATGCTAAAAATTGTTAAGCGCAGAAAAATATTTGACTTTTCACAAGTGACGCTTTTCAGAGTTGCCTTTAGATTCGTGACAGAAATCCTCGGTGAATCGTTGGCGGCAGTTTGTCAGTTGATTGTAGAAGTGAAACTTAATAACAGTGACGACGTCTAGGGCGCCGACGAGATAGGACGTATATAAAATCTAAACGCGTAAGGAAAAAAAGTGTTCCTCGAACAGCTCCGAAATAATAAAAAAACGAACAGAGTAGCAAAACTCTCGTCTCTGTTCGTCTTTTATTTCGGAGCTGTTTCCGGAACACTTTTTTTCCTTACTTGTGAAACTTGCTTGCTACGCCGCGTTTACCTATGTCCCCGCGGTTATTACCGCGTTGTAGCGGAATTTAATCGAATTCGCAATACTTTCCAGGATGTCCACGTGGATCCAGTGGCGGAGAGGTTCCAACCGCGCGTGGGTGTCATCAAGAGCGAACCGCCCGAAGAGAAGTTGCCTCCCAAGCTGGCGTCCAGCAGTTTCAAAAAGCCGGCTCCCGTCGTCAACCCACCGAACAAGACCAAAACAATAGTGGCCGACGAGAGTGAGTTTATAAACTTTGACCCTCCCTTCTCATTACCAGTGTTGGGTTCGTTCCTTTTAATTATTCAATTGTTTTCATCACAGTCAAAGTGACCGTTCCAGTTCTTGAAAAAAAGGAACAAAACCCTTCCTAACGTTATTTCCTAGGAAAAAGGGACCTAGGCGTTCTAAAGTTTCTCAGAAAAGGAACCGATTCCTATGAACGGAACTTTTCCGTTCCGTTCTTGCCCAACACTGCTCGTTGCTCGTCTGCCGGCGCACCCAATTCGTTTTCCCCACTCACTGTGTTCTTGCTTCTCTCGTGTGTTGCAGTCAAATCTGAGAAGACGGACAAATTGAGCAACGATGATTCGTCTCATCTGCCGGTGTTAACTGGTGAACCCTCGCTCATCGAACTTACCAAGTACTGCAACCTGCTGAGGGATAGTTTGATCGTCAACCAGGAGCTCAAGAAGGAGGTGAGATAGCGATCTCGCAAACGCGTTAAAATGAATTTCACTTTTGTTCGGTATGGACTCTGGACTGGATGAATTTGGATGAACTTACAGAGAATTCTGTACTTGATATCGGGGTACTCGTGAAAATGCACCCCATACACATTTGTATTCATTATAATATTTACTACAGTGAGGATAATTTGCCCATAAAAATGGTTTCGATAGGTTGATGGCTGACTAGCGAAGGGTCCAGTGTTTTTTCCCGGTACTCTGGAACCTCTGAAACCAATTATGGATTTCTTTTTTCTTACTTATCCAGTGCACGCAGCTGAAAGACGCCTTCGAAAACTACAAGGTGATGACGTCACGCAAGCTGCAGGAGCTGAACAGCGAGGTGCAGACGGAGAAGAAACTTTGCCAAAACCTGCAGCTGGAAGTGGACCGGCTCAAGCAGCAGCTCAGCCGGATGTGACGATGCCCCGTCGCCGCCCGCAACTACCAGTCTGCGCTCGTAAACGGACGCGTCTCCGCTCCTGGCGGTCGTCAGGTACGGATGGTATCGTCCGCGAATCGAACACTGAATACGTCATGCTGTACATAATTGTAGATGTGGCGAGTTCGTCCACAAATAATGTGCGAGTGGCCCTCATGCTGGGTGCCACGTTCCTGGTGAGAGGAGGCGATCGTTTGGAGAATCGCCTCTTCGTAAATATATCTTCTCGCATTCCATTCAAATGATTTTTTTTATAAACGAAAGCCACGAGGGCTGATTGAAAATGGTGGTAACCCTTAATAACTTTTTGAACAAATTATATCACGAGTCATTCTAAAATTCCTTTCATTTATTAACAATCGCGTGAATTTAAATCAAGTTATTTGGCTGAGCCGTTCTTCTTTCATGGTCGAAATACGGTGCCTATTAAAATGAACTTGTTATCGCGGCTTATGCAAGGGTTGAATTTTTGACTGACAGATGCAAAAAAAAACATTTTTTTGGTTTCTGAATCATTTTCTAAACATTATTGATATGTTTGAAAAAGGCATAAGAAAAATGCGACGTTTAAGAAAGATTTAGGAAGTGAAGAAAAAAAACGGGTTTTGCATTTGTTTGCCAAAAATTTGATAACTGCCAGCTGCATGAGTTGTAATGAGTTCATTTCAGCAGCTTCCATTTTTCGACCATAGATAAGGACAAGCAAATGTCTTGATTTTTTTCCACATTATAGCCAATAAACTATATGAAATGTGAACAAATTTTTGAATGATTTGTGGTGCCATCTATTCGGAAGTTATTTTGGTAACGACACTACTTTTCGATCAACCTACCTAGATCTCCCCTCGTTTGAGAGACGGAGTTTGGGAGGGAATCGCTCGAGTCTAGCAAGAAAGAGAGAGGTTGGCGGCCCGCTGTACATAATTCGTAGCCGAGAGAGAGATAGAGAACCCAGGGTTTCTTAAAGGGTCGCCGTCACGCTGAGGAAACGTCAAATACGAAAGGCGGCACTTGGTGGGAAAACGTCAAAAAAGAAAAGCGACAAAACAGGTCATACTGTAGATGGAAAGATACAAAAATGGAAAACGCCAAGGACGATAAACGTCAAAGATGGAAAAGGGTGCATGACATGTTTCCCCTTTTCCTTTTCAATAGTTTTCCTATAACCAATTGGGGTACATGGTCCGGAACATCACTGAAAGGAAAGACGTACAGAGTGGCGAACTGTAGTTAATGAAATAATATTTGTTATTTCTTAATTTTGGATTTTCCAATTTCTTCCAAAAATAGTAGTAATATTACTTTAGAAACTAGTGTTCTTCAGAATCTGTTCGTCATTCTTTTTGGCGTTGTCACGCATCATGTTCCCTTATTCGTTTTAACTTAAAATCGTCCTTTTCGTATGTCATTCCATTTTTGGCGTTTTCATTTTCGTCGCTTTTACTTTTTGACGTCTCAAGTTTCACCCGTTTTTGACCCTTTTCAAACTTGACAATTCCGACGCGTGACCTGATCCCTTTCTAATATAATTGTTTCGTGTGGACGGATATTCCAGCAGTTCAATACGAAACGAGAATTTCGATATTCTCAACCGGTCCGCGGTGAAAATAATTAACATGTTTCGACATTTGCTCATTTGTCAGGAGGACGCACAATTTTTCGCTCTGCATCGGGTGTACTTGTCGTTTTTGATGTTTAAATTGTCCTTCAAAAAAACTTGTTCGTACCGGTTTCGGCAACAAATACATTTTCAACGCTCTTCCCTAATATTTTGTGCAGAATTTTGAAAAACTTCACTCGTTTCAAGAATATCGATTTTCGTTCATTTTTTTTTTGTTTTTTGTTTTGTTTTTATTGTAATTTATTGAGAAAAGATATGGTCTCGCAGTCCTCAGTGAATAGTGTACCTGCATTAATTTTAATTTTGCAATGATAGATATTTGTATATCCCCTCAACAATTGTGAATCGCTTGTTTTCCCGCTAATTTTCTAAATTCTTGAAATAATTTGTGGAATAATTTTATGAAATAGTTTAGGTTGATCACATTGTTTATTGGCATAATCATAATCTCGATTTTTTTCGCATACGCTCCCAAATAGCGAAGTTGTTTTTAATTAGCGATTTCGAATCGAAATTGATTAACCGTCATTCTCCGTCTATTCCGAATTAGGGCATTTAATGCTAGATCAAATTTTAAGTGATCTTTCAGACCTTTTGCGAAGCATCTAATATTTAATTATCGTGTATAAATTTCTGGTGGCATCAACATGTAAGAATAATCACGCAATCAAAAAATTTGGCCAATTTTTGTGAATAATATATTAAACCTGTACGAACAAAATGCATGCGTATTTCCGCAAAAAATATAAATGTGAACATGGTCTTGTAATGAGACGCTAGTCCTAACTTACGAATGAAATCTTCGTGCTGTTGCAAATCGCTAAAAAAAACTCTTTGTTTAATTATTTGATTCCTGATTCCGGTTATTAGTTTAGTAATTAGTTTTGCAATAGATTTTGTGAAAATTGTGGTTGCGCTTAATTTATTTTATCATCTTCGGCAAGTGTCAAGTCTATCAAACAGCACGGTGTCTTCAACAAGAACTACTAGGGGTGTTCAATAAGTTACCGGTTCCATTTTTCTAAAATAAAGAATTTCGTGAGTTTTTATGAAATTTTGTTTTCTTGTAATTCCTGAGCATCTTTCAATTTTTAAAATTCGAGTCAAAAATTGCACGTACTCAAAATTTGAACGCCAATGCGGACTCTTAAAGTTTGTGGTTTAGCAGCGTTCGGGGTATTTTTTAACATTTTGATGGCATTTCTGGAATATAATTTTCTTCAAGTTTGCATGAAATTTTAAAGAACTATGTAACGTTCAAAATGTCTGTTTAGAATGGGTGTGAGAGATGCTCAAAAAGTGGACGGCTAGTCCACTTGCCATCAAAATTAGTCAACTGAGTTGTTTTAGAAAAGTCTACATCGGCCTCCAAAAATTGGGATACTGCATGTTTATTGATTCATTGTGTACCGAATTTCATTAAAATCCACGCATCCGGTCGCTTTAAAAAAAAAAAGTAAACTGGGAAATTTATTGAATGCCTCTTGATATATTAACAACTCGTTACTTAATTCACGGTATGTACAGTAAGAACACATAAATAATATTTCGAGATGTACATGAAAATTCGCCGAACCGAAATGTTTCGTGTGCATGTACGACTCGAAATTTTATTTCTTTGTCTACAATACATACCTTGGATAATATCTGAGACGAATATTTTAGGGTGCAAGGATAATGCCAACTATTCCTTGCAAATATAATTTTAACTTGTTACGTGTTAACATTCCCAGTGTCGAGTATTTTCTGCATGACTAGCAAATTGATCGAGCAACATTTTCCTAGCTGTGTAAAGTGATTCCGTTATCCATTTTTTTTTAATCGATCCGTGCCCAACCCGTGTTACAACCTTGCCATGTGACATCCAGGGTAGCGTTCTTCGTTGTTGTTGTTTTCCCCACTTCTTTCCCCTGCCCCGAATTGGTGCCGCTACTTTCACGTTTGTTTACTAGTCATTTTTATTTAAAATCGCCACCTCATTACGTCTCCTGAGAGTGAGATTGTCTTGGCGTTCTCAGCTGCATTCCAGTTTTCAACATTCCAGTGATTTGTGTTGGTGAGGGGAGGAGGGGGAGGGAGGGGATACCAATACTTCCGTCGAAATTTATGGTGAATGTTCTCATCTAGGGGAATCGAGTATTTATGTTAAGGAATGACCTGTATATTTTTCTTTCATTGTGATTGTTTATTTTTTTCAGGCGTTCGTTCAGTAAAAAAAAACACCATATCAGAGAAACTTCACTTGGCTACGTTGACTATGTAATAACGTTCTCCCCGTCTTAATATTGTGGGCTTCCATTTCTTAACGGCTAGAGTACGAGCTACAGCTCTTTATAATATAGACACAGGGTTTAATTCTTGACTGGCGTACCAACGAAACATAAATTGAGTACGCGGGAAACGAAAACTGGTAAATTTTTTTTTGTTTGAGGAAATTGTTTTTATTTTTCCCCAAAATCGCACAAAAAACTTGTTTGCAAAAAAATAAAGGGAAAAATGTCGTAGGCGTTTACGAACGGCCAGATAATTTATACATAATACTTTATAGGAATTTTAATTTGATTGAGGATGTACGTTTATGTATACATATTTGAAGGAAAAAGCCAGTTTTTTAAAATTGTATAATGCATTAGGAGGTAATTTATTTTATGTAATATTTGCACCCAGGGGTTTAAGATTGTATTTTTAATCTTTTTCACTTTAAAACAAAAATAAAAAGTAAATGCCATAATAAATTCACTTTAAACTGATCCGTTTGATTGTTTTGTGCATTTGATTGTTATATTTTAAAAAGGGAATCATTTTTTTTTTTAAATTAAGGCGATTGAGGCCCGAATGTTTTGTGGCTTCAACTCCAATGGTTATTTATATATATTTTCTGTCGGCAGAGAGCGCTAGTAGCTCGTCGTTGACATGTAATTTTCTGATCAGAATTTGATGGGGGTTGCAAAACTTTTGACTATGATAATCCATAGAGTGAACGTGCAATGTGCAAAATTTTGCCAGCCATAACCTCAGGTCGGATACGACACGCTTGTGTGAATCGAGTGCGACAAAAGTCAAAATGGCGACCTGTAAGTTTTCGGTTTCGTCGTTTTATTTTACTTTTTAAAATAAATTAATATCCAATTAGGCACTCCGAATATAATACGTTATGTGAGATTATCAGCAACGGCGAGAGTTAATTGACCATGTGAAAAGTCTCTGGCTATCGTGAGGTAGGTGTCAATCTTTTAAGAAAACCCGATATGGTCACCTCTCCGACAGGATAGGCTTATAGCAAAGTCCGTTCTGTCCTAGTCTAGCTCAGAGACCAAGGTTTTTTCATCGATGTTTTAGCTAATTCTCTATTTTCGCTTTGCTATGAAATAGCGGAAATCTTTGTATAGAACAAGTCCATCTAGTTGTCAAAGACGTTGTCTTTTAATTTTTGGTGGAAACAAGGATGAGCAAAATTCCAAATATCCTCAAGTGCACAATTTATCCAGTTAATTAGAGCATTAAGTCTTGAGTGGCCAAGTCTTACAAGCTGACTAAAATTCTGCATTTTGCCACAGCCAAGTTCAGAATCAAGGGTCCAGATTAATTGGTTAATTGGCTCATTGGAAGAATAACCTATTTCTTTCAATTATCATTTTTATGGATAATTTTGTTTGGTAGTGATTTGAAATGTAGTTTCAAGAGAGTGTTTCGCGAAGTTTCATTCATATGTATGAATTAATTAATTCATTGACGTTTCATACTTAAGATTGATGTTCCATTCACTTTTCATTCATAATAGTAAAAACAGGCATAACTACAGGATTCATACTCTCCTGGAAAGCGAGAAAAATTAATTTTGGTCAGGGAAAATAGTGGAAGTCGGGAAAAATTCATACCAAAATTGCACGAAATTCGCGCTGAGAACTCTTTTCTCGGTATGTGCAAGTATTAAAATTAAAAAATAATAATAATTCACGGGAATCTCAAAAATGTCAGGTAAAATGTCGATTTTGGCCAGGGAAAGTCAGATAAAATCGTTTTCACTAACCAACGCGCTCCTAACACCCTGCTCTATTTCTTGTTTTTATTTCCTCGATTCTAGGCGAAACGGACTATGTGACAAGAGAAAAGAGGATTTTTGGTCGAGCATTCCAATAAAAAAAAAAGAGTGAGCAGCCATGGGGAGTGTGCTGTCCGGCTTCTTCCAGACGGGGAGTCGACTGTTGTCGGCCGGCAGTTCCTGTCGTGTGTCGGATCACACGAGACGTATCATGAGATCGGTGCGCCATCTGTTGTCAATTTAAAATGATATGCTCCCCTTTTTGTTATTAGGAGTGCGTTCGAAATCCTTATGGTCAAATCTTTCAGTTTTAGAGAACGCAGTTTTGGTGACATAGATCAACTGTTAAACAGAAGAAAAAAAAATACCTGAATGCCGCATAGTGGCGCCACACTCTTTCTTTTAGACTTAAATTTCTTTATTAGGCGAGATTTTTGGACATTTTGGACACCCGGAGGTTTCAAACCGTAGAGTCGACATTCGCGTCATTGAATTGTGTCGTTCGTTTTGTGCAGGTGTTCGACGTGCTGGAACGAGATCCGATGGCCACGCCGCACGTGCTCCTGTCCCAGCTGCACAAGGGCGACAACGTGGCCGCCGCCACCAACTCGGCCGGTTACAATCTGCTGCAGCTGGCGGTGGGCAACGACAATTTGGAGCTGTTGCGGTGGGCAGTGTCACGCGGTTGCGACGTGAATCGCGGCGCCTGCAGTCTGCCCCTCCACCTGGCCTGTTTGCGCGGACAGCCGGAGGCAGTGGAGCTGCTGCTCAAGCACGGCGCGCGGGTGGACACGGAGGCGCGGATGTGCTGGCCGGGACCGCACAATCAGAGCTGTGAACAGAGAGGTTGGAAGCACGGAATATGTTTTCGTCTTGCTAATTTGAACCGAGCAGTTAACTATTAAAAATATCATATGCGAAGGCTGATTGAAAAAGTGATGGTAATCCCGTAATAACATTAGAATTATTGCTACAACTTATTGACTACTATGGTGTCTCAACTTTGTCAGTCGAATTAAAAATAAATATTCGACTCACCAAATGACTAATACAATTAGCATTAAATAATTCAGAAAGTACATAATGTAAAATAAATAAAATAATGGTTTGCTCAATTTTTTTTACTCCTATTACGCTCAGTCGTGTCTTAGCACTTTCATTTTTCATTTTATTCTCGTCGATTTAGGTGCCAATGTAGAAGAGGCGGCTGATCGTTCCAGCGATAAACTGCAGTCGGCCATTGGATGTAAGGCATTGTTTTCCATGTAATATTTTTCGTCTTCACAGTTCCCACCATAATACTATGTTTCCCCCTGTTGAATTGATTATTGTAATTATTCAAATTACACTGCTATAATTAATTTGACAATTTGAAAGAAAATTTATTCGAATTTAACAAGATTTGGATTATGTTTGACATTTACGAGGATACGTCAGAGAAGTTGTTGTAGATTCAATTTGAAATCGAAATACAAGTATCAGAACATGTGGTTTCGCGTAATCTTACCAATTTTAAGGTAATTTTTAAAATTTGAGAATTTTTATATTTATTTAATAATTACTAATGAAATTAAGAAAATCAAACTTTTACAATAAATTATTTAAAAGTAAAATTGTCAAATTATCAGAATTGCCTCCTGATGTTCAATTCCAATTGTATTACAATTTTTCTTATATTTTAATTAAAAAATATACTGAAAAACCTAACTCGGCCGCTACCTAAATTGTTTGAAAATAAAACTATTCGAAATGAACTAAAAATCGCATCAAACACCGGCCACTCATACCCCTCGACATAATTTGGTTTATTGCTCATTGGAACGCACAGACGCCATCGACGGCGATCACATGATCATCCTGGAAATGCTGATGGCCGCCGGCGAGGACAACTGGCTACCCCGCTGGCAACAACGTCAGCCCCTCCTCCACCTAGCTTGCGAGCGTGGCGCCTGGAACTGCGTCAAACTCCTGGTGGCCGAACGACCCAACGAGGTCAACCTCTGTTGCGACGAGTACTTCCCCATCCACCAGGCGGCGCTGCAACCGCTCCGCTTCCTCGAGCTCCTCCTCCAGTGTGGCGCCGACGCCCGGGCCCGCACCGCCACCCAACAGATGACCGTACTCCACGTTGTGTTCCTCTTGGGCAAGAACTCGGCCGCCGATACCCTCGCCACCGTCAAGCTGCTGCTGGATCACGGGCTCCGCGAGCTCATCAACGAGGCCGACTCGCTGGGAAACACGCCAGTACATGCCCTCATCGTGCGTTACGCCCTGGAGGAGGCGCGGTACGGATTCGATCGCGCGCCACCACCCTGGACGCGTTGGGACATGTTGGGCATCATGCGCTACCTCATTCAACACGGGGCCGGACCTAGCATCAACCGGACCGGGAATTCGGCGTTGGCTTGCGTGCTGCGGCAGGTTCGAGATTGGGAGTCGCGTTACGACCTGCTGGATATGTTCCTGCAGAACGGCGGCGATCCGAATCTGGTCGGGCGGGACGGATCGGTGCCGCTCATGGTGTGCCTGGTAAGTGAGGGGCGTTCTCGGAGAATCCTCTCCTTGTTGTTGCGTTCGTATAGTTGCGTTGCGTTTCGTATCTCATATATCTGCCTATTTACCCCAGGTACCGCTCATCAACAAGAATCCCCTGCACTGTTTGACGCACACCATGAAAGTGTTCTACCTAAACTGCATCAAACTCCTGTGTCGGCACGGCGCCAACCCCAACTGCTCGTCACGTAGCACCCTCACCCCGTTGCACGTGCTGGTGTTCGCTGCCAGCGAGTATGTAAGCACGCTGGGCCATGAGGAAAAGGTGAGGCCGGTCACACTGTTATTTTTGCTGGGGGGGATAAACCGATTTAGTTACTGGGTTTAAGTTATTGGTTATTGGGTGCTTAAGAACTACCTAAGCACAATAGCATAAGCATAAGTCAGGGAAATACTGGCGCTAGCAAATCGTTTAACGTGACTTCTGTGTTTCCCTTTTCAGGCCCACGCGTTCGCCTTTATCAAAACGGTGCTGGTCCTCCTGTTGCAGCACGGCCTCGATCCCAACGCCCGTTTCAGTCAGCGCACCTCGCATACACTGCTCTCGCTCATGGATATGGTGCAGAACGCCCGCGCGGCCGCCGATCTAGACTTTGTCTACGAGATGGTCAGTCAATTAGTCTATTCACTACATGCTGTCCTCTAAAAATTTCTAATGGTGACATGCTTTCAAAATTTGAAATTGCAACAGCTGCACGGTGCTTAACCACTGTCTCGTCGGTATCTGTCATAGTTTAGTGTTCGAATTTTATCGAATTTCAATTTTTTAATCGAATTTGAAAACTTGCAAGATGCTCAGGAATGATCTGAGAATATCTTCTCCGAATTTCGTTCAAATCTATTAAGCCTTTTTTCTTTTTTAAAAATGACTCCGGAAGCTTATTGAATGTGATAATGTTTTCCGATGATCAGCCCAGACTAACTTAATTGCGTTTTCGTTTTGTTTCATGCATATGCATTGACAGACGGCCACCCTGCTGCAGTACGGCGCCAACCCCAACGTGGACATCGGCACCACCGAGCCCATGATCTGCCACTCGCAGAGCTCCGTCTACCTGAAGAAACCCAACAACCAGGTGCTCTACTTCTACGTGCAACTGGTACTGCACAAGGAGGAGTTACTGCTGGACTCGCAGCAGGGTTTCGCACGACTCATCCTTCTCTACTACTATGCCATGGACCACCGCGAGCTCTATCACTGCCTCAAGATCCTCTACACCCAGACGGCGCTGGTGCCCATGCGGGACGTGCTGGGCCAACTCCTTCGTCGCCTATACACGCACCCGCGCACCCTTAAACAGATCGCTCGCTGCGCCATCTACGCGGCGTTGCGACGACGTACCTGGCAGAATGTGGGCAAGCTGCCCCTGCCCTCGCCACTCAAGGACTACATCCTCAATTGGGAGCAATAGCTCGCAGGTTCACACTGCCTCCACATACCCTCCGACGGTCTTGTCCGCGAGGGTGGTGCTACTACTGGTAGTACTCGTAAGTGGTGGTGCCACCCCTTCAATCGGTAATATACAGCCGCACGGATCAGTTTTGGCCTGTGGGGTCTTGGTGAGTAAACGCAACGGCGAGGTTGACTCCATTTGGTGAAATTCGTGTCTGACCGGACTCAATCGTTTGGTTTAGTTTCTCCCGCGGATCATATGTTGTGGGAGGAACAAATAAAAATAGTGCGAGTCGTCGCAGTCCAGTCGGTATTGCGGCGGCGGCGGCGGACTGATGCGGCGGCTGTATTGGGTACAGTTCCTTTTTTAAAGGAACGTGTTTCGCTTTCCTAAATAAAATAAATGAAATGAAAGAAAAACGTCTAACGACGAGGAACGATTTAATTCCTTAGATTAAAAATATAATCGAAGAAAAACAAATGGATACAAAATATAATTGAATGTTATTTTTAATTGAATCTTAATCGTATGGCATATTTAACGTTTCATGAATGACAACAGCATTAGTATTCATTTCGAAAAATAACTGACACTTGCTGAGATTACTGTCGTTAAACTCAATTGACAGATTAATGTATATTTTAATTATACGTCAATTATAAAGTCGTGTGATGACACATCGTTATAATGACATAAAAAATGTGGTACAATCGACGGTCTTTCCGATGACGTAAGATCCAAGAGTGAAACGAACAGCCCGATGAACCGGTTGTAGAACGAATTTCACTTTGTGGTACGGTAGTACCATTTCTGGTACAAATCTTTTGAGCGAACTGGTGACTTCGGGATTTAAGGAATGCAGTCTCCTCAGGATGTAGCATTTCATTTAGCATGGGACGTTAGACTGCAGTTTATTTCAGACTCCTGAGCTTTTGGCTGCCTGCGGTTGGCTCTGATGAGTCGTGATGTTTTTTTTAGCGCTGACAGTGGTGGCAGCGCGTGTAATGGAGGGAAACTTGTGTTCCCCTCCGCGTTCGGTTTGTCAAATTTTAATCGGTGTAGTTCGCCGCTTCTGTGTCGATCAACCGGTTCATATCCGTCACAACCCCCAGATTATAAACACTTCGTCGGAGACAATCGGTTGTTTTAATTTGTTTTTTGTTTTTGTTTTAGTTTTTGTTCGGCCGGCCTGAACAATTTGTCCTACGTGTGTTTGTGCTCGCCGATCAACTTTTTCGCGTGGCGCTAACTGTTTTGTTGATGAAGTTGCTGGGGAGTGGATATTGATTGAGCTTTTCACACATATGCCCTACGACATTATACATAAAATGTAAAATCTCTAGTGTTGGGTATGATTGACAAAGGAACGTCTCGTTCCGAGGAATTCGTTCCTTTTATGGAGGAACGAGGACGTGCTCCTTTTAAAAAAGGAACGAGCACATATGAAAAGCGTTTAGCAGAGCTAATACTCACCTGAAAGGTCAGGGAAGGTGTGAACAATAGTAAAATTTTTATTTTTTGTGAATTATTATATTTTAGGGAAACTTGTAAAAAAAATTCGCGCATTCGTTCCTTTTTTCCTTAGGTTATTTTCAATTTTTTTTTTAATTCGCGCTGCGTGCATTCTTAACTGTTATTTTAATCTTTCAATTTGAATACATTTTATTACGCAGCGCGCGTTCGCTCAGTAAATTTATTTAAAAAAAAAATGGTCAGAGTAAATGTCTTTGATTTTGGTCAGGGAAACAGATTATTAGTTTGCAGCATTGAACCTTGTTCAGTTTGTTAATCGTGTTCCAGATGATCAAATTTTTTTTTCGATTCTTTTGAGTGGCGTTTTTGGGGACTTTTCATATTTAATTATTAATTGTTCGCCACCCTGCTCGTCTTTTCTTCAGTGCTTTCCTAAACTCAACCAAGTACCAAATATTATGAACATTACATCAATTTTGGTTATTCTTCTAACCGATCTTTTTAAATCAGAATTTATTATTTGTAGTCATGGATGATGCTAATTGTCAGGGGCGACAGCCCGTGATCAATTAACTTAGGAAATCGTGTTTTTGTAATTACGTAGCATACCACTCCCCATGCGTTCTTTCACGGTGGATGTAGAGAGTGACAAGTATGATCAGCGAGTCGTCTGATTTTTTTTTATTTTATTTTTTTTTGCATTGTGATAATATCAAGGCCGTTGGTGCCAACGTGGTGCTCATTTTTCTTATTTCGAGGGAAAATGAAAAAGTAAGTTTTATTCGATTAAAAAATAACTACGCTCTATTTCATAATAGCGAGATATACGTTTTGTAAAACAGGCCTTTCTTTATTTTCCCCGCATTGTTTCAGAACGATTAATGCGGTCATCCCTTAATGACATTAGATATTGGATATTGAAGCCCTTCGTTGTATTGCATAGAACGTGGGCAGTTTTTCTTGGAGTCATCATTTTGACAGTTCGGAAAATTATGACACAATCACTACCTAAGCTTCTTATAAAGGATGGAATGTTTGACTAAACGTATATCTACCTCACTTTTATGAAATTGTATTTAGTTATTTCAAAATATAAACTTAATTTTTGACTGTCATCGGTGTATTTTTTTATTTGCAACAAGATGGTCATTACTTGATTGTGTGTATTGATTGCGGGCCGTTATTGTGAATTCGATTTTTGTTTTAATCACAAAGGATTGTTACGTTTAGTTATTTGTTAAAAAGTTTTAGAAGTCAATATTATTGGAATAATCGGTGTTGATTGTTGAGACATTTTATATTTTCGCCTTGCAGATTACGGAAAAAATAATCATGTTTCCAATCAATAAAGGGGGAGTCCTCTCCTTTTTAGATACGTTTGTTCGCTGCTTTAAAAATATATTCGATTGGCTAGAGTTTTGGCAAACATTAAAATATCACGTTGTATCATCATTAGTGGTTATATAATATATATATAACGATTTCAATTTATTTAAGACAATAAACTAGCTATTTTTCAATCGTTTCTCGCGAATCGGTGCCTTTCTTTGCGTTTTTGGCAGATAACCAACACGCTTGACAATTGGATACCGCTTATAACCGAAATTGTACTTGAAATTTGTGATGACTGAATATATCATAATATTGACTGGATATTTGTTCTCGGAAAGTGTTTGTTCCAATTCGGATCTGTCGATTGCACCTTCAGTATAATGTCGAGCATTACGAATATGTATTTTTGATTTTACAAAACATTTCCGAAAGTGATTGTAGTACGAATGTCATTGGACTTATATTTTTGTATCCACGTGATGGGAGATTCCTAGCAGAGAACTATCGAAATTCGTATCAGGAGATCTAAATACGAATGACCAGGTCAGGACTGTATAGGGCCGTACGTCACAGTACACTTGCCATTCGTATTTCTTTCGCGATCGAGAAATGGTTTATTGTAGGGCACATTTGTCCTCCACCGGTGTATCCCTCCCCCACAAATCCCATATGTTTGTTACTACAATGAGTGTGTCACGTTTTATTAATCGTTCCTATTTTTCAGCACATACACTCTCGTACAGTTAGCGTTGTTATTTCCTGACCTCGTTTGACCTTTCTCAGACTACTGCCTATCCTTTATTTTTTGCAGTTTTACCAATTTGTATTTTGCGCACGTATATCAGGTTTTACGTGTTACGAGTATATAAGTTTCTGTTTTATGCACTCCTAAAAATATTGCAAATCTATTTAAGATAGGTTCACAGTTAAAAGTAGTTCTCTTTTTGCCTTCTCTTTTATTACCATTCTATTTAAATGTCAATATAAAAACTGTTATGCAATGTTATTGCTAAATAAATTAAAAAGTGAATTTACTCTGGAACTACTTGATTGTCGGCAAATAACTAAATGTGTCACCCCTGAGCTTCCATTAGGGAGTCCAGAGCTCAGGGGTGGATCCTGCAGTCTGGCTATACCAGCTGTCAAT
>JAUJYS010000383.1:0-24129 GCA_033995665.1 Melogona broelemanni
CAACCAGCTGGCACTCAAAACGTTTTGGCGCAGCTGGTCCTGGCACCACGAGTTACTGTAGCAAGCGGCGACACCGGTCGAGAACAAACGAAGCTCGAGTTTGTCCTCGACGCGCAGCTCCACTCGGTTGCCGGGCAAAAGGCAGGACCAGTGGATCGGCCGGGGTCCCACAAAATGCATATTGCACAAGACGACCGACCTCACAAAAATCTACTTTTTAGTGTGGGTTATTTCAAATACTCTACAGGATATCCGTTAATGTAAATACCATCGATAACTTTTTTTGCCGACCATTCAAGTGAATATCAATAAATTAGACATAGTACTCCTCGTGGTCTATGGCAATATGTGGTGAATACATTTAATTCAAGTAACAAAAGATCGAATAAACGTTACACACGATTGCCTTAGAAATAAAAACGCTTGGTCAAGGACAATAAAGATTAGGCATTTTGCTTTTGACAACGTCTACGAAGTCGTAGTTGAACTCAAATAAACTACTTAAAAAAATATTATAATTCGGGCATGGTGAATTCTAGCTTTCTTCACTATTGTTTTATGAAAACAGCGAAGTACGCCGCGTTGTAGTTTAAATCTTCCGAAACACGCATAAACGCCCTACAAATGGCGAGAATTAGAAACAATTATATTTTCTGTTAGAGCAGCTCACGTTTTCCCTATTAATAACGCATTGCACTTCATTTATTAAAAGCCAGGGAATCAACGCACCGGCAATCGCGGTAGCTCGCAATAAGTAGAAGCATTCAAACGCCAGAAAAAAAATATAAAATGTCTAGATTCGAAACCACGCGCTGATCTTGACGATCATCGGAGTAATACGCTAGGTTCAAGTCCAATGTCTACCAATATGAACGCGTAAAATAAAACAGAAAGTGCGGATGGGTTCTTACCTGTCCGCCGGCGGCACAGGCAGCGATGAGTCCGTACTGACCGCCCTCCTTGATGAGACGGTTGGCCACATGACTGGCCAGACGCACGCCGGTGGCGGCGAACGGGTGACCGATGGACAGCGAGCCTCCCCACGCGTTGAACTTCTCCAGAGCGGGAACACCCACCTGATGACACAAAAAATAAACTGTTATCTAAATCAAGTGGCAAATAACATTTAATGACATGAAACTAAAGTAGCAGAGAAATTATTGAGACAGTTGAGAACTATTCGTTCGAAAATAAATTGTTTTTAAAATACTGGAATAGATATCTATTTAAAGCATGCAATGGCAAAAACGTAAACAAATTTTAAGTATAAGAAATGAATGAATGATTTGCCACACTTGATTGTTTACCTTCTGCTGTAATCCCAAATAATTTTTAGCGAAGAAGTCCGAATCCAAAGCCTTCAGGTTGGCCAAAATTTGTCCCTGCAGCCAAAAAATAAAATGTTACAAGGGAACGTTCTATCAATTGAAACACAGCAAAATCCTAAATAACGAGTGTGCGGGGCAAAAAAGCTTACGGCAAAAGCCTCGTGAAATTCGAAGACGTCTACATCGGCCAACGTGAGTCCAGCTCGCTGAAGGATTTTGGGTGTGGCGTAGGCAGGCCTGTTCAAAATTACACATACAATGTCGAATAAATTAATGAAGAATAAAAAAAAAACTGAGATAATTTCCAAAAAAATATGATCAATGGTAAATATTTTTATTTAATATTTAATACGGTTATTCTGCCAAAATATAGTCAACACGAGATCCCCACATTACGATGTGTTGATAACAAATATAAATATGAGTGTACAGAGTGGCGCGAACGTTACCCCAACAGCAGCTGATCCTTGGGATCCTGCGACACGTAAGTAAAGTCGCGGAGATAGGCCTTCGGCTTCAGGCCCAACTCCTTGGCTTTTTCCTCGGTCATGATGAGGGCAGCCGAGGCTCCGTCAGTCTGGAAAACAAGACATACGTTAAGTCCCGCAAATTTCACTTCATTTATTTCGCTACACAGCAAGTCTTAATTTAACTCCAATAAATGCATTAAAAAACAAGGGTTTGAATTACCAGGAAAGACGAATTGGCAGCAGTAACGGTGCCGTGGGGACGCACGAAAGCCGGCTTCAGTTTTCCCAACTGGTCTATCGTCGAGACGCGAACGCCATTGTCGCGAACCACGTAGCTATCCTTGCCTATTCACGTGAGTGGAAACACGCCAATTAACAAATTAAAATTATACTAATCCGATTGTGATTCTCACTAAAATCTAGTCACCTAAAAATGCATGGCATTACAAATTGAGACCGACCAAAAGAAATAAATAAGCAGCTACCTGGAGTGGACACCGGTATAATGTCGCTCAAGAAACCTTTCTCCATGGCCTGATGGGCCAATGTGTGCGAGCGAAGAGCATATTCGTCCTAACATTGGAAAAGAAAATCATTTGAAAATTATGAAAAGCAAAGCCAGTTCAGACTAAAGATTAGCCTTTCAAAAGTTAAACTAAGACAGCATTTATTTTTAACGTTAACCTATTTTTTTAACGGTTTATACTAAAGAAAACATTTAATTATTTTTCAAGTTCCGACTGATACCAACGGTAACCAACCAACAGAGCGGCGTTTAGAAGCTACGTTATTTCTTACCTGTTCCAGGCGAGAAACCTTAAAAGCAGCAGCCAGACGGTCACCAGAATGGCCCATGGTTTCGTTGGAGGAGAACTCCGAGATGGCTGGCAACTGTTTTCAGGGGAAGGAAGGAGATATAAATTAGAACAACTGGCTGAGACAAGACATTTGACCAGTCCGAAGTTTCCACGTACTTTTTATTTATTTATTTATCAATGATAGGCGGGAAATTACATAGGTTGGAAAAAAGTCAAGTGCAGGTACAGGATGCGCCGATTTTAAGTTTAAAAAGTAAATTAAATCATTAAATAAAATAAAATTGAAATAAAAAAACATTGAAAACTAGACCGGTCGTAACAAACACCAATGGGATAAAACGATGAGTCCAAATTACCTCCGGCGCCAGCATCCCAGGTCGCAACTTGGACAACAGCTGAAGACGCGCCGGCAAGGACTTGGCCTTGTTCAGTCCCAGGAGAATCTTGCGCATCTGCCGGTTGACACGGATGGGCACGTCCGACATGAATTCCACGCCGCCGGCCACGATGACGTCGTACACGCCGGCCGCCAACAAGCCCACGGCTGACAAAAAATAGAAAACAGAATTGAAAAACGTTCTCGCCAAATTCGACCACACAACACCAGAACTGTTTTCGACGAACGCAACCAGTCGTCTTAGTTTACCGGTGGTCATCGCCTGGTTCGAAGAAATGCACGCCATCGTGACGGTGTGAGCCGGAGTGTGCTGCGAAAATCCGGCCGATAGAACTCCCTGTAATCGAACAAAATGCAATTGGGCTCTTCTTAATTAGATCCCAGAGTGGTGGTGGTAAAAATAGTCATTCGGACATAGTCATGGCAACACGAGGGTTCCAAAAATTCATGTAGGGATATTTTCAAATTACAGTGATTGTCGAAATAAATTAAATTTGGCCAATGACCACAACGCTTACCTCACGGGCGATATTGCTAGTCTTGGCCTCTTGAATGACGGTACCGATTATGACGTAGTCGATGATTTCTGTCAAACAAAACGTAAAGGAACTGAGAACACACTTGATAACAAACGAAAATGGACTGTAATAACGTAACACGAAGTACACAATATTCAAATTTATTTATTTATTTTTCGACGGCACATATTTATTCCAGGTTGCAGTACAACTGTAGTTACCTTTGGGAATGCCGGTCTTCTTTACCAATCCACTGAAATGAAAATAATAGCAAATTGTTCAATAATTTAAATGAAAATTGATTGATGGAGAGCACAAAAATACAAAATCGTAATGACACAAATATGTTTACAGTTGCTCAACACTGTTACAAAATGATTCTAAAGTATTACAGTACTAACAACAATATGGAGAAATGAAAACTCACATCAAAGAGTCCCGCACCAGATCGTGGGGCATCATGTTCTGGTAGTCTGTGCCGGCCAACAGAAATGGAGTTCTGACCCCGTCCACGTACACGATATTCTTGACGCCATCTTTGGCCAGAGACTTCTTGGTCTTGGCTTTTAGCATCAGGTTCAATAGTATCGATTAGTTATTACAATTAGGGTGACCAACACCGAAAAAACTCACTGAATGCAATCTTCCAAAATAAACACGTGACACTATGGCTGCCACAATCGATAAATCTTGAATAGTATCAGTTCAACTTCACCATATTCCCCACTCACGCCGCTCAGGTAGTTAACAATCGGCCAAGTAAAAATCTGATTTTTTCTTTCGAAAACAATTCTTACCTTTGGATTGCACAGCACTGGTGGTGCTTAGATTCTTGATAGCAACTATAAAAGAACACGTTTTTACAATTACAATACTTTCAACCGGTAAGGTCTTATTGCTTAAAAATTATAGGCACTGGAACTATCTAAGCAGAAAGTATGGGTCGCATTGCCCATAGCGACATATTGCCATAGCGACACGAGGGGTATAAATCCTGTAGTGATTAGCACTACAGTGATTTAAAAAAAAAACGAAACTTGGAAAAAGATAGATTCGAAATTGAAATCTTGGAAAAGTCAGCCAACTGCTGATTTGACCTTGACTGGTCAAACGTCATTGAGTGGAAGTATAACCACTTTTGCACTAGCGTATAAAGAATTTGATAGGTTTACACAGAAAGGTCGTTACCCTTACGTTACCTGCCACGGTGCCAGCACTTCACTGACTATTCCTGACCAAAACATTCTGTTAAGATCATTTTCGAAAGCATATGTTTTAATTTTTATGCATTAAAATAAAATTATGCATCGACAACTCTACAGCCGCACAGTCAGGAAAGATTTGGGCAAGCACAGCCGCATTTGGGCAGCTGAACGTTATGCGACCATAGTTGGAAGTATTACAGGCAGGGTAATGCCATTTCGTTTAACGAATCATTCAGTCGATGAACGAGTCACGAACGAGTTGCATCATACATTCGAACAATCAAAAGCACTCTCCAACGTAGTTCTATTTTAATTTAGACTTGAGTTTGTCTGACTAACCCATTCCATGCTTCAGCATTTTGAGCAAAGGTCAAATGAGTGAGCCCTTGATGCCGATAAGATACAATGTTATAGATGCGCCGGGTGGGGGTGGGGGTTGATAAAACGCAGTTTGTGTACGTCATTTGTTTAAAAACAGATTACATGAATCGTCTTCCTTTGTCTTCAAAACCTGTACGTAGTCTCACGTAGGTCTTTTGGGACCCCAATTGGTCTCGAAAAGGTTCATGACGCAATCAAATTCTGTTCAATCGACGACCTTTTCGTGCATGTACCGCTAAGCCAGTTCGTTCTAGGGCACCGCCATTTTCTATGCTACACGGCACAACATTAGTGAAATATTCACAATAGCGATATAATCGTGAATAAAACTTATATCTATTCAAATTATGTCATATTGACAGCAAATTTCATCGTATCCTCCAAACACTATCAAGCAAAAATTTACAAAACGTACGTTAATTACTGGCGGGAATGTCTTTTCAGACGGCACAATGCATTCGATGTGCAACGCCCTCACGTTAACCTTTATTTACCGCCAGTGTCGCTACTATCGCGATAGGTTGCTTACGAACGAAAGCCGGCAAATGTGCTAAGGCGTCATTCCCTTAATTAAAGCACGAAAAAGTCGGTGATACTGTTTAACAAAACAGCAAGATTAACAAGGGCTGTGGAAATTAAGCATTCTTAACTTGCAATACAAGAATACTTACGAAAAGATGGTGAATATCGCATAAACTGCGAGGATTTCGCGCACAAGGCTGACATGATGACCGACGATCGAGTAACCGGATGTGCGATGTCGTCATCAACGGAAGTCAGTCGAGTCGGGTTGATCGAAGCGCCGCCTGCGCATGCAAAAACATATCAACAAAATTTAAAGGGAAAAAGAACAAATGTGCGCCAAAATTTCAAGCGCCAAACAATCCAGTAAGGTTGTCCTGGCGGTCCTATTAAAATTGTGATGTGGTGTTATCGCGTTTTTTGGAATTGTGCCCATTCTAAGGATTATAAGTGAATCGCGAGTGCAACAGAGTCAACAGAAGTTTAAAAGTATCCAAGGTAAGTTCAAGTTGAATGTTTTATCAAATCAAACGTGCTTAATTACTGGCTTCGGGAAGTGTGAGGCTACGTGCGAAGAGAGCCCTTCATGAAGACAAAGGTCATTACAACGAGGCTTATGCCTGCGCGGTTTTTCTCTGTGTGATTTTGATGCGAATAATTTTGATCGAGTAGGATTATTGGTAAATCTAGGCTCATATTACAGCCCTTACCAATGTTGTGATAGCGGCCAGACAGGTAATAGTGCAAATATTGCCCGCGATAGATGCGTAATTTAATTTTTCGTGCTTTCTTTTGTCTTGCGTAAGACAAGTGTGTTCGATCCATTTCTTGTGAGTTAAACCTTGTTACACCTATGTATGCGAGCTAAACCTTGTTTGACCCTTGTCTGTCAATTAAATCTGGCTTAGTCCGTTGGGCCATTTGACTGTTTTACCTGATCGGTGGAACATTGGGCGAATTCAGGTAATTTCATCAGCGAGATCGATATAAATGTTCAGCTATGCGTGAACCAAGACGTTCACGTAGTCGAAGTCTATTGAAGTAGAAACTACAGGATGGGCAAAAAAAAGGCACCCCAAATGGTTTTGCCTACAAATTGAGCAAATTTTTATCCGGCATTACGCCGTCATGTTGACGGCGTAATGCAGCGCCCTTTATGAGCACAATATTTTTCAATGGCATTTTTGCGCGAAGAATTAAAAAATTAAAAAATAAGGAGTTGATCAACACCCATGCCAAGTTTTGAGAAAATTTCGCGAAGATCTGTTAACATAAATTTAGGGTGCCTTTTTTGTGCCCATCCTGTATATTCCATATTTGCTGTTGTGTGGAAACGGGCAAACGTTTTTTTTTTCTTTTTTTTTTGCATTTTCAGGCTTAAACGCTTGAAGCAATAAATTTTCCCTGTGACCTTGATCAGCGAAAGAAACGCAATAATTAAATTTTATATATATTTGTGAAGACTCAATCTCACTGAGAAAATCCCATTTGGAACACAGATGACGTAAGGGAGTGAAATAAGCAGCCAACAAATTTGGTTGTCTGCGCATGACTTTCGCCATAACAATTTGACATAATAGATAGAACCCGTATAAAATTTATAAAATTTTGTATAGACTCAATTTCGCTGAGAAACTCGAATGAAGTCTGTGAAATAAGCATCCAACAAATGTTGTTGCCTGCGCCTGACTTTCACCCAAACAAGTTGATGTGATAGTTATTATCCGTAATAATCAAAACGTAAATATTTTTATGTAAACACCATTTCACGGAGAAAATCGCCTTTAGTACTCGGATGAAGTCTGAAAGTGAAATTACCCTCCCAACAAATTTACACGTCTGCGACTGACATTCGCCCAAGCAAGCTGATGTGACCTCGAATGTTAAACAGTTGGGCGGTACTGGTCATCGGTAGAACGTAAAGAATTAATATATCCTAGTAAACGGCATCATGACTCATAGGGGAGTTCCTATATAAATAAGTTTGGTCGGGAACAAAGACCGTGGGAACGCGGCATGATGGGGTGCCATCGATATACATTCTGGGTACAGCCGGTATTCACATTGCAATCTTGAAGGTAAACACGATGAGCGTGATTCGAGCCGGCGCCCTATGTAATAGCGAATCCCAGAAATTGTTAGCAGAGATGAACGTTCTTTTTAGCTTGATTGTATTGGCCCGCACAATGGGTTCGGATCGATGAATCCGATGTGCCCGGAAACTTGAACAGTCTGTTCAGTGGCTCATCAACCAACCCCGTATATGAGACAGACTCAAGTGGCGGCTCGTCATGTGTATATTTTTTTTCCATATTGGGAATTCTTTGATGTCGCCATTTATAATTTTTTGTTATTTCATTACGGTACTTTATTTTATAGTTTAGAAATTATGAAATCGGGGAAAGCGATCAATATTCTTTAGTCGAGCACTGTTGGGAGAATTAACGGTAGTTTGTAAAATGCTGTATACTCTGTGGCGGCTCGTCATGTGTGCAATTTTTCCATATTTTGAAATTTTGATTGGGGACTTTGTTTTACAGTTTTAAAATTATGAAATGAGGGAAAGCAATCATTATATTTCGGTCGATCACTGATTTTTCAAATCGATTGATATATTAATTATTTTTCGAAATAAGATTCTCATTTGTTTATACGCTCTTTGCGTCTGTTTTCGATTTTATAATTTGTTACATCCTATGATTTTTTTTTGTCATGGCTTGCTTGTCTCAATTGAATTTTTTATCACGAGCCCGACACCAAGTGAGCCAATTTTTTTGCTAAACAAATATCGCCCAGACAATTATGTTGGGGAACCATGTGACAGTTAGCAATGATTCATGTTACTTGCCTCCTGATATTTTAGTATGCTGCATTGTACGAGCCTTATTTGCTTATTGATGGGTTGAAGAGGTCATTGGCTTATTCTAAACTGACAAAAAAAAATCGTATTTGCCGGCATACGGAAAATCTCATTCTTTAAGACGCCTTTCCTCTTGCTTGCTCGTCTCTTTTTTTATCACCTTGCAAAAAAAAATTGCAATGACAGGTTCTGGCCTTATTTTATTCACGCGTAACTTCTACGGTAAATACCTACTTTTAGTTTGTAAATACTTTGACTGAATTAAGATTTCAATCCACTTCTAGTTTATTCGTCGTAGGGTAGATGAGCGCATGTTGCATAATTTTTTCAAAGATTGAAGCTGAAATTAGAACTGTTCATGAAAGGGGGATTAGTTGTACAAGACATCCTTCTACCCTCACGCTATCTTAAATGCTGTCGCATAAAATATTTTAATATTTTGTCATATTTCTTTTTTATGGCGGTTGTATTTTTTATTTTGGTAAGGGAGAAAAAAATATTTGTGTCAACCGATGGATGTTTGTACATCTAAATGCCGGTGTGCATACTAGAACATAATAGTGATTATTTCTTATTCGCAATTTTATTGGCAGACCAATGTAAAAATTGATGACAGGGGTTTTTTCCGACACCTAAGAATGGTGAGTGTAAATATGCTAGAATGCAAAACGAGAAAGGCATAAACGCATTTTAATGTCTTTGACGAGTTATATAATGGCCTTGTTTTATTGCAACAATAGCAAAACCTGCTATTACGACGCGATGATCCGCAGGCAGTGTGGCCCATTGTCAGGTTCCCTTGTTTCCTGGTAAATCGTTTAGGCTTACATCCTAATAATCCTATATTGCCGGTTCCTTTATGCGACTTTCCTAACTTCCTTAGATTTGAAAAGTCTTTTCCTCCAAAATACCGACAATTTTTTTGAAGTGGTGGTTATTAGGTGCTTGTATTTTATTTTTGGTTTCTTCTTTGAGTGATGTTGGATGCGCAGATTATATTTTGTAATATATCTTCTTTAATTGAGAAAAACTGATTAAATTTTTCTCAAGTAATGCTACATCTGTCTCTGCGTGTATTTTATTCACCACAATATTTTCTTTAATTCAACTACATTTGAATTAAAGGCAAAAATAATAATAGGTTTATTGACCTGAGGTTTCTGCATAGCGATCGCCAAACAATAAAAGTTTAGTTGACAAGGCAGTCGACAGAACTCGAAACTCGGTTGATTGACGTGCAAATATGCATTTTCGCAATGTCTGATTCCATTTTATTTTTTTTTGAACTCTCACTCCGTCCGTCTTTAATTACTGTCCTGAATCCCCATTCCTACCAAATTAATTAATGGGACACCCTAAAATCATTAGTCGCAACACTAGCGGTAATCGATAGTACTATTTGTGTGCGGAGTCCCACGGTGAATTTTGCTTCGGCCGACAATCCAGAGGAATTGTGACCCAAGTTTCCAATTTTTGCCGCTTGGATAAGCAGTGGACTCATTTGTTGTTAACACTATAGCTCTTTCGCTGCTGACAAGTGGCGCCATCGTGCAGTGGCTATGGCCAGTGGCATTGGGTGTGTTATGATTGTGAAAAGCATGCAGTTTCATAGATCGTATTCCCTAGCGGAAACTATTGCGCCGTTCTGCTGTCCGCAAGAATCTTTATCTTTTGCGCGCCCGTGCGCATTCCAATGAAGTCGTGATCGGATTTTTTTTTTCTTCTGCATGCAGGATACACAACATTAGGTTGTTTGCGTTGCGTGTTGATTCAGTTTGCCAGCCGAAATCGAATTTCCGGGAAGAAAATTTCTGTTTTGGGACATTTTTGTTTTGCGAACAGCGTGGGACGCGATTATAGAGCCACCTACTGTCAAATAAGCCTTTCGATTTTCTTTTTTTTTTTTTTAAACGTTAGCATATTTGATGTACGTAAATATATTTTCGATGCCCATTTCTTTAATACGTAACCGTCGTAAAAATATATATCCGTCACTGAAATCAGTTGCAAAAAATGACACGATGAATCCTCCACTGTTTGTTCAAAGAAAATGTCATATTGTTTGAGCTTTGGCAGGCGAAAAAGGTTTTTAGGTAGGGATGGCTATTTCAAAGGTTATGTTACGTATTTTTTATTTTAACTGAGCAAAGCGTATGACTATCTGCGTGTATTATTTTTACGTTGCTGTGTGGCGAACTCGGTTCTACGCAGTACGAGGGTGTGGATTTTCGTGATTTTTGACGGCATGTCGTAGATTGAGAACATCTGGCGTTGAACGGGGCTGATGCCAAAAATAAATTCCGTGCGAAAACACCCGCACCGTGTCAAAATAATTTTCGGTTCGCGTAATTTGTAATGACGTTAGTCATGGTGACACGCCGGCTATACCAACGAGCAACCGAATTAGGTACTTGACGTAATTTTGTACCCACCAAACCGGCGAACGTGGTCATTTCTGATTTGTCAGATTCTAATTAGATTTGGTTAAACCAATTCTGTGCGCGTCTTTCGTTAGACGCTGGCCGTACTGCACTTCCAATGTTGTTTTATTTCCAAACTAGTTGATATCGCCACAGGAGATTCTGAACCCCTCGTTTTGCCAGGGGTACATTTCCATCAATATCCCGGAATCGAATAAATGAGATCGCGCTGGGATCGCACCCGGGACCGCTGCAGCACAGCCGGTTGCGTTACGAAGATTCGTACAAATTGATTTTTATTATATACTTCAAATGAAATAACAACCACCAATGCAATGAGATGAAACGCTGTGACTTTGGAAATACGTCACTCGCTGTATTTGATCGGGGAGAGGCCGATCCAATTTATTACGTTCTATTTAATTGAATCCGTGATCAGATGAGACTGATCAGCTCCGGGCGTTCGTTCCCGAAACGTGTGTCAATCGACAAATTTAAGTCGCGCGGTTCTCCGAAGCCTGATAGGTCCCTGCGGTGCGAACACTTAAGCTCGATCTGTTCGTACAATACGGGTCTTCTTAATTTATCGTCTGGTGTTTGGAAGAAAGAAAAAAACGATGTTTGTTGCGTCATAACTCGTTGGATAATAGCGCTTGCGCGGTCATGTATCGATTATTTGTTTGTGTCTGCCGTCTATAGTTATTTCTCCAACCGTGGTTTTTATGGGGTTTTTTTGTCCTCGGGGCGAACTGTCAAAGCTGCCATCCCGTTTGTTTCCTACGGTGGTGAAGGATTGCGACGCTGCCCCTTGTGAGTTTGCAATCACTGCCAACATTTTATTTTGCTATTTTTTTGTTTGTGTCGTTGGTCTTGCCTTTCTATACTGCAGATTCGGCTGGTTAATCCGTTCGTTGATGTTCGTTGATGATTAAGGCGACAGGAAATTTCACTTCATTTTTTACATCCCTATGAATATCGTTTTTTTCACAGTCCCTGTTAACAAGCATCCGTTTGCGATTGTTAAAGTATCGACGTATGGTCGCGTTGAAAAATCGCCCGTCAGCCGAGATGGTCGTGTTTTATTTCGCTCCGCCAGAGAGCCGCTATCGCGTTAGGCCTAACATGCAACAAATACTTATAATGAAGTAAATAGACGCGAATCCGGAAAGCAACCCGGAACTTTATATAGAGCATCAACACATTTGTCAAATGCTAATGGAAAAAATCAAAAACAAGTGAAGTGGGTACAGATTGAACAATATCTAACGAGAACCGACGCATACGACCAGCGTTAACTATATCAACATGCAGAAGGGCTGGACGATGAAGTGAGCATAAAGTTAAAATTACAATCGGGCTACCGTCCACGCATGTCGTTTAAAACTAAACCAGTCATATATCCAAATGAACAGTTCCCGAAAAAAAAGTGTCGTGCCTCATTCCAGTACGCATAACACAATCGGACAGGGGGCCGGTGTTGTGTTACCCCACAATGAAGCGCAGATATATGAGCCTACTGATCTAACGGATAAAATTGATTCGCAATATAAAACAACAGTTAACGCTAGTGCTTCAGTGAAAAAAGATGCGAGAACAATTTCGGAACAAAACAGTATCGACCATGTGAAAGTGAATAAATCGTCAATACCGGTATCAATTATACGAAACCAATCAAAGAAGAAAGAAGGTGAGAACAATCTGCAAGATCTGGTAAAAATTGTCGACTCACTTCAAACTTACGTGGACACCACTGGCCCTCAAACAACAGCATCGTGTAAGCTTGCTACGAGTCTGGCTCATGATCTATTTAAACACAGATCTCAACTCGTCCCTCGCCCCAGATCATCATCTGATCCACTGGCAGCTACAAAGCGTATCCTGCGATCAGAAGTCACGAAAAATAAACGTAAGCTGGGTCAAATACAGAACAGTACAAGTGCGCATGACCTCAGCCACACTACTACATGTAAGAATAACATAGCTGCGAATACTTCGAACCGTGTAACTACTCCTGTCCTTAAAAAGGCAAAAATAAAATCTGACTCAGATAAAGCCTCTCCCAAATTGAGGTCTCTCTCAAAAGAAATAACTCCGGAAGTGTCACGGTTTGGGGTAGACCGGAAAACAACATTAACAGCGGAAGAACCAGCCCCCCTGACTGACCAGCTAATTATTGCTGGTACATCGCATCAGAACACAATAATGGCTGCAGCGGAGAGCAGTATGCTGAACGAAGTTAAGCTGATGTTCCAGACATTGCAAGCAAGTATAGATGTCAATAATTCCAGTCTCGAAGCAATAAAAATTGACATTACCAACATCGCCAGCTCTATGAAGGACGAAATTAGAAAAGAAGTTACTAACCAAACCCAAAAAATCGATGTGAAATTTACTGCCCTCTACAGTGAACTACAAAGTGCCATACTGCGTATATCAGTTTTAGAGGCGGAAAAAGAATCGACGCACAGACACATGGAAAAGATGAATCAAACTATGCTGGCCATCCCCGAGACCCAAGAGAGGTTAGTGGACATCTACAGTAAAATAAATGATGTATCACATGAGATGGTGAAAATATCGTCAATGGCGCAACAAGCTCTCACTGCCTCCCAAGAAGCCGAGTCGAAAATCAACATACTGAACGACAACTATGCCCAGAACATGGAGAAACTGAAAAGAAGAAATGACCAATTCAGTAAACAACAATTGCTAGACGGTCAATATTCCCGATCTAACAATGTGGAAATTGTTGGAGTGCCCTTTCGGGAGGGAGAAAACATTTTGAACATTATCCTCTCAATTTCAAAGGCACTCGGAACTTCACTGCAAAAATCTGATGTATCCATCTGTCACAGATTGGGCTCAAGACCAGGAATTGAACCTAACATCCTAATACAGTTTGTAAACAAAGTTTCAAGAAGAGCACTCATAGATGCAAGAAGAGGCTTATCTGACTTCAAAGTCAATGATTTTATGGATATGAGAGATGAAAAAAATATGCAGGTCAAAAATAGAGTATACATCAATGACCATCTTTCCCCCACTACAAAGTACCTACTCTACCAGGCGAAACAGCTAAAATTCATCGACAGTAATGTTGTGGTAAAGCTAAGAAATACAATGGTAAAAATACAGTTACATGAACAAACGGGGTTTATTACGATTTATACAGCATCGCAACTTAATACGATTAAAAATAATATTTTGGCGAGGGCCACAAATACCAGAGAAAAGAGAATGAATGACTGGAACAGCGGAGGTGAAAATGAGGGAGCATCTAACAATCAGGAGGGATCTTTCTCAGAGGCAATGGTTTTGGGGGAAGGAGACAATCAAGATGGTATAGCAGTGCAATCGCCAAACAGAGGAGCAATTCCTAAAAACAGCAGACCTAGCTACAAACAAAACAACTCCCAAATAAAGCCCAAACCGCCAATAAATGTAAGAAAGACCAAAGGACAAGGAAAAGTAGGAAGTAAGGAATTGGGGAGTCATAGTAAGGGAGGAAACCAGAAAGCAAACGAGGAAGAAGACAATTTTTCACTATCAATAAGTAACCAATACACTATCCTGAACGATGAAGCTCAAAACTAAACTAAGTGAGCTAATATTGATGAAAGATAAGGTCATTAGAATGAAAGGACTATGCTTGCAACTACAATGTTCTCGATTTATAATTGAATCACATTTGGAGAAAAATGTTCAGACAATTTGTATCGTCTGGGAGCAAATATATTTTTATTATGATTTTTCGTCAATCACAAGGAGTGTTTACTGGTTCAATTTGTACAGAGTGAGATATTTATGCCATGAATAGCCATATGAATATTTCCAAAATTGACTTAACATGTGATGATATTTCAGATATTTCAAACCATGACTTTAAATGTCTCTGTTTAAACATAAGGAGCCTCCCATCAAATTATTGTGAACTTGATTTGTTTCTGAATAATGTAATAGAGAATCTTGATATACTTGTGCTAACTGAAACATGGTTAAAAAACACTAACGTAGACTTGTTCACATTTGCTGGTTTTACTGGATTGCATTACTGTAGAGAGAATCAAAGAGGTGGCGGAGTGTCCATTTTTTATAATAATGTTTCCATCCAAGGAGTTAAATTACATGAATTTATTTCAACATCATTTGAAAATATAACCTTGGAACTTACGTGTATGAATGGATTAACAATTAGAATTTTGGCGGTATACCGTCTTCAAGAAAAAAATTTTGTTTTATTTATATCAGAATTCGAAGAATGGATTAGTAAATCAGATTGTAGTCATTTTATGATTATGGGGGATTTGAACATAAACATTAATGATTTGGGAAATAATGGGGATGTAGATCTGTACATGGAGAAATGTGCAGAGCTGGGCCTGTTCCATTATAACAGAGAAATAACAAGACCATCTATGCAAGGAGGTACAATCATTGATCATGTAATGGTTAACTTTTTAATGCAGTCTTCGACCTGCATAGTACTTAAAGCACTAATATCAGATCATTTTCCAGTCATATTTGCATTTAAATTACTCACTAAACCTATGATTGTTAACAATATACTAAAAAACAAAACAGAGATCAGCAGAATAAACATGAGGAAAATTAGTCAGCAACTAAAGGATGTAGAATGGGATCCTGTAATTATCCACGATGATCCAACGCTAGCTCATGATCAGTTTTTGAAAATATTAGGGGAAATCTTTGAAAGATCCAAAACTAAATGTAAGGAAATGAGTCCTCTAGATAAGACGTGGGTAACTCCATTTTTAAAGATACAACTTAAAAGAAAACTTTGCCTGGCTAGATTAGCACGAAGATTTCCGAATAATATCAGACTATGTTCATACTATAAACGATATAATGCAGAGGTAAAAGTCAATATCCGACATGCAAAGTTCCATCAATATAGTTTAATCATCAATAATAACTCTATATCAAGTAAAGAAAGGTGGGACAATATCAAGTATATCTTGCAGGGTACTCATAAAAAAGAAATTCGAATATACCCTAAACAAATAGACAATAAAAATATAGATTTCAATAATGTAAGTAATTGTACGGAGCTAGCAAACAATTTTGCCACATTTTTTGAAACTGTCGGTATACACATACAGAAACAATCACAAGTTGAAGAAAATATATTAAGAAGAGAGGCAGAAGACAACATATATTTAAATAAATCAAACTTCTATATAAACACCTTGGAACTCAGTAACATGACTATAGCCGAACTGATTAAGATTGTGGAAGAAAGCCCAATAGATAAGGGACCAGGTCCAGATGGTCTAACCATGAAATTTTTAAAAAACAACCTTGAATATCTAACAGAGCCCATTTTGCACATCTTCAATAAATGCCTGAAACACTCAAGAATTCCAAGTCGATTGAAGGAATCTTTTATTAAGCCAATATTCAAAGGGGGAGATATAAACAAAATAGATTGCTATAGACCAATATCCATACAAAATGCATTACATAAAATAATAGAAACTTATATGAAGAAAAAACTTGTTAATTATCTAGATGCGAATAAAATACTGAGTAACAACCAATATGGATTCCAAAAAAAGAAGAACATTCAACAACCACTAGCTAATATTATAAACTATATTGAAACATCATTAGATTCATTGCAGCTGCCAATAGGTTTATTTATGGATCTCAAAAAGGCTTTTGATTCGTGCAATCATACATTACTTATTCACAAACTGCATGAAATAAAAATATTTGGTGCTAACCTTTTATTATTTAAAAGCTATCTAGAAGATAGATACTATTGGGTGAAAATAAATAACTCCCTAAGTTTAAAAACAGAAATTAAATCTGGAGTGCCCCAGGGATCAGTTCTGGGTCCCATTTTATTCCTAATATATATCAATAGCGTGTTTAATCTTAATTTAAAAGGTAACATACAAGCATTCGCAGATGATCTTGTCTATTTTAATAAAAGTGAAGATATACACTCTCTTATAGCACAAACAGAGACAGACTTGGAAAACATTTTTGAATGGTTATCATATAATGGGCTAGTAATTAATAAAGAGAAAACAAATTATATTCTATTTGACTATACTAGAACAATAAATTCTCCAGTAACTATAAGGATCTTTAACAAAAGCTTTCTGTGTAACTACATGGAATATCAATTACAGCAAGTTGACTCAGTCCGTTATCTAGGTTTAACATTAAACTCTAAACTTTCATGGTCCCAATATTTAGTTAAACTCCGTAATAAACTTTATACAGCAATACACAGCATGCGAAAAATTAAGCATTGTATAACAAAAACGATGCGTATCCAATTATACCAAGCATATTTTATGTCTCATATAAATACATTCATTATTTTCTGGGGTTCAGGTCCTAAAAAAGATTTAACAAAAATAGAAAGATTGCACAACATTATGATACGATTAACATATAATATACCAAAATCTACTCATTTACAAATAGGAACAACACGTCTCCTCAAAAACCTTCAATTGTTATCTATTGAAAATACATTCCTTCAACGAGCACTGGAATTTGTTTATAAAAATCAATACTACCTAATAAAAAAAGAACCACAAAGAAACTTGCGAGAATCAACCAATGAAATTTATGAGATAAAGAGAAATAGACTAAAGAGAACAAGTAAGAATTTTAGAACAATATGTGCAAAACTATTAAACTCGAAAAAATACAAATTATCGCTTGATGTGGCATCTATTACAATCTTTAAAAGGTTAATCTTCACTGCACTAAATGAACCACCATAGATAAAACTTGATAAAATAACTTACGGCGAATAGATTTATAGTGTAAAGATTTTACCACATAACGTATATTGTTTGAGGATGTTGAATGAGTATATAATTAAGATGAAATTATTTATTGTGAATATTGTAATTTCATTTCGTTTTTTGTTTTTTTCCCCTTCTACATGAGTTGTTTTCCGATTGATTCGCGATTGAATTCGAAAAATATTAGAAATTAGAAGTGTATTTCATTATTTGTTGCTAAAGCATATAATTTTTTTATTATTATTCACAATTGTGATTGCGCTTCGCAGCGTTTTGTGGCTCCTGGCTCAATGTATGAACTTAGTGTGCAGCACCATTCGATGATCGGCGTTCGTTGTCAACATGCACTGTGCATCTTTTTCTGTTTATTTGCGAAACTGACAAGCTCCTGATCAACTGTCTCCTTTAGGCGAGATCGGGAGTGATTCTCATTGTCATTTAATGTATCGTGCATGAATGCAATTGAATTAAAAAAAAAAAAAAAAATCAGTATTGCAATAGCCCTGTTGTGATCACAAGATGAAAACGGTGCATACTAAGAGTTAACAGCAACTGCGATTACTAAATAAGAGAGCGTTAAAAAAATGCACCCGTATTACTGCGATCACTTTATAAATCATGTAAAGTATCGCATCATGTTGATAGACAAAATCAATGCCAATAGCAGCAGCATCTGTTGCGAAACGCCTCATTTATACCCGTACGCAATAATCCCAAAACATTACCGAAATTGAGCACAGAGAATAGAGGAGGAAAAAAAAAGAGTACTTATTGCAAGTTAGAAAAATACTGATCGTGCTTCGAGCTGCGCGAACGTCATTTAACAAATGTGTGCACAGTATCGATTCGACTCCAAATTACAAGAACAATGTTGACTGCTGCTGGCAAATGGATATATTTTTATATGAGTTGGTATTTTTCAATCAAAGAGATTGAATAGACGTTCGCACTATCACAAACATTTATTTTGAATTCTTGCGTTTAAAAAATTGATCTTTTCCTGATAACGACTTTACAAAAATTCAATTGTGGGAAACATCCGCGTATTATGTACCACTTCAAGAGATTTCTGCACAAGGAGACAGAAAATTTGGGACAGAATAAATCAAGAGCCCGCGTCGGGAATCGAACTAGGGACAGTCGCACTGGATTAAGACGAGCTGTTCTAAATAGTGATTTTGGTCTGGAACTGAGCAACTTAAAAAAAAATTACATATTTGAAATATTTATTGCGTTTTGAGATCAATTTATTCAAAATTAGCGGCGTTCTGGCGAATCAGACTAGTGGTAAAGTTTTAGTAGATCGATAAACTGATAACAATCGATGAAATCGATAAAATCGATAAAATAAAATAAAATAAAATAAAAATAAATAAAATATTAGATAAAATCGATACAAGTTCGTAACATCGCGCCCACCAGGCGCTCCCAGTGCTTTAACAAGCGAATCGGAATTGGCTTCACTGGTACTGACTGCAAGCTATCGAAACCCGCCAAATGACGAATAGAGCGTCATCTTCTGTCAAAGAGTGAATAAATTATCCCATGAGACTACAGATTGCATATATATTATCCGACAATAACATCGTTTCAATGACCTATTTCCAGCTTGTCCACGTGCAGGGCTAACAACGCTTGCGCCAAAATAGTAGTACAACATCCTGTAAATTAAATAGGACATTATTCGGGCTTAAATTAGTCTTGCGTGGGCGATAACACGCGTTCAAGCGAGCGCGTCGGCGCGGCTAACAACTGCAGAGTGCAGACATAATGAACTCAAATGTTTCAAAGGCCTCAAGTCGTAAGTCGAGACACAATTTATCGCGCCATTTAGATCGTAACTCGCTTTCATTGCGTCACAGCAATTTGACGAGATAATTATTTATCGTGAAGGCTGTCGGTTGAATTACATTTTGAACAAGCGTTACGTGCATTAAACAGGGTCTATGTTCGAATTTCCAATGTAGATGAAACTTTAAATGTCTATAGAGTATATAAAATATTTTATGATTGTATTCTATTTTGTTTTCTTCTTGTTGACAAAATTTATACCGTGTATCACGTCAGTAGCCTACGGATCCTTGCGTAAGAATTGATCTCGCTCAAAAAAACTCTTTTGGTCTCGGTCAGGAGGTGAACCCACGAGCACGGGATCATAGGCCGAACACAATAAGTTGATAAACACTATGCCACGGGCATTACTAATATACAACATGTCAAATTATCGGATAAGATGAGGGCTCGATTGTCAAAAAATATTTTCTGTGGCCTCGGTGCTCGACAGCAGGTGAATCCAATCGTGGCCACACCAGGAAATAAAAAGTATGTTTAATTACGCCAATAATTGTTTAGGATTTATTGTTTTTCCTGTAATCTCTTAACAAATAAACCAATTGCAAACAGAATCAATTGAAAACGTTTAAGGAAACTAAGCTGCGAACAATAATTCAATTCGATAACAATTAATTATTAGTGTCAAAATATTACTTATTCCTTGCGTTAATAATATATTAAAAAACCATACATAGTATCGATACAATCAATCAAGTAATCTCATTTTACAATACATCAGTTGCGATCTCTTGCATACATCAAAATGCACAGAAATATTAATATTTTGTTAATAGTACTGATAGATGAAAAATTAAATTATTTGATTTATGAAAGTGGAACTTGATATTGAGTTGATTCATGTCCCAAATGTAGTTTTGCAATTTTAGACAAAAATATGTTGTTTACGGATTCTTGCACCGACACTTCTACGAAAATATCGAAGTGAACCTTGCAGCCATGAGCTTAGATATATGGTTCAGCTTCGTTGGGTAGGTATTTTTGGGTAGATGTCCACTTTACCCTAATGAGCGACCTGAAAATACGGTATCGATTGGGGTGGCGTAGCGAAACTGGCTTGCCTAAACAAAAATATAACATTAAGTGACTAATCAGGTGAGACTAAATTTCCCTACGCGCCCCACTCTATACCATATTTTCTGGTCGCTCATTAGGGTAAAGTGGACATTAGCCTATTTTTGTTCATAGATATACCATAGAATTGATACCAACAATGCAAATGCATTCTTATTAGGCTGAATAGTAATGGCATGAAGAAACAAAAGGTGCATGAAAAGCCATGAAGAAATAAGACAATTTTCTAAAGGTCAATACACAGGATGAGAAGAAGTATTCACACTTAAAAAGAATTCTGATTTCGCACATTTGAATATTGGAGAAAAACAAGAAATAGTCGTTGGTCGCTCTCAAAGCGTTTCTCGCCAAACTATTAGATAATGTTTTTTCAAAATGTCAGAACATTCTCTCATCGTGTGGTCTCTGCCTTAAAAAAGAGAAAAATGGTCCGCGCTTTATAGGCACATGTACGCGTTCGCCGCTTTATTGCGACGAAATAATTTATGGAAATGGCCGTTTGTGAGTGATCCATTACTTTGGAGTAGAGAGAAGAGAAGAGAAGAGAGAGCTCATCGGGCATAAAACTCAACGTCGACTAAAAGCAAGATCTGCCGAGCCCATTTGCATAGAAGGGGGCTTCGGCGGAACGTAACCGAACACTTTTCACGTGAAACATGTCGTCGAATTAAATTTTCTAATAGCGCACCATGATTACATTGGATGAATAATAATAATACACTTGGTTAAGGCATTTTGAAAGGCGGGTTCAAAAACGCGCGCACCCGTCACGGGATCTCGGCGGTGTCTCCTACTATGCGCATGATCGCGTTTCGGATCCCAGCCGAAACCTCCCGAATTTTTCGGGTGAGAAAAATCCGTACCTTCCTTCGGAATGGAAGCAAAGCCGTGAGACCCGTGCTCGTATGCTGCACGTTAATGATCCCACCTAAGTTAGAAGCCTAGACTAGACTAGAAATTCAAAATTAGTAGGTCGTCCCCTGTGGGAGGGAGGCTCGTAAGCCTCGTTAACAAACAGTACAATACAACATATTCCCATAAAATACTACGGCGCGGGAATTAAATAAATATAAACCTAAATACCGCACTGACATTGAATGTCTATGAATGTCATGGAGGATTTTTTGACGAATTGGCATTAACTTACCGAAGAATAGTTCCGTTAACCACTCAATTAAAAAAAAGCAATAGATGCTAACATTAAAACAGACAATTAATTACTAATTTGATTTCATACCTGTTGCCGTTATTTATCGCGAGGGCAACGGTATAATTTTTCGGAAAGTTAACGTCGGCAAAAGTTATCCTGACAGGTGGCGCCAACTAGTTCGGGCGTGAGTAGCCTATATTCACATCGATGGGCGAATTCTTTGTCAAAAGCAAACATCAACCCTGCACATAAAAATTTCACTTAAGAGTTCGGCCGGCGTCGCCATAAGTTTTCATTGAAAAAACAAATTGAA
Organism: Melogona broelemanni; assembly: GCA_033995665.1. Lineage (NCBI taxonomy): Eukaryota > Metazoa > Arthropoda > Diplopoda > Chordeumatida > Chordeumatidae > Melogona > Melogona broelemanni. The sequence continues at coordinate 22,096 of JAUJYS010000383.1, forward strand.
CATTTACGTGTATCCTCTTGCGACCCGCACCAAAATCAAGACATTTTCGGTAAAGTAAATGACGTCTACGCATATCAAAATGTATTTTTATGAACTGGATTATTATTTCCATTTTTGAAAGCTTGACCACCCGTGGACACCAGATCTGCCACCAAACCGTTACGCTATATGGAGCCACGATGCCTCACCCAGGTGGCGTCAAGATCTTAGGAAGTGAACTTACGCTGCGGCGGGTCTTGTTAATCATGTTTCTATAGAGATGCTCGCGTCTATATATGGTAATCCAATTTTCGCTACTAAAAATATCGGGGCCACGTGACTTTATACACGTTATTAGGCGCGGGGCGTCGATATTAGGATAATGGTGCATTTCTGGAGGTTAAAGGAAAATACGATTAGGAACTAATTGGGGGCACAACCCAAATTGAATTTGGTAAATTAGGTTTTGCAAAATTGCCTAATTGAGTTTTTGGATACTACGGGAGTAAGAACGGTTTCTTATGCTCTCATTTTGTTAAAATAATAAAGCTGAAGACGTACTATAAGCCAATTAAACACGTAGGCATATGAAGTCCTATTAAAGATTTGGTGACCTGAATGCAAGCATCAAGACCTCAGTATTGTATTGTAGTTTGTATTTATGCAGAAGATCCGCTTATTTCGTAATGTGAGCATATTTTTATAGGTTATTCTGCATATTTTTTTATTGGCAAGACATTACGACAGGAAAACTGCGGACAAAAATATTAGCTGGCCAAGGCAAATAATTCCCCCTACGGATGCGGTGAAAGCATTACAAATCGCTTATGAAGTCCTATGCTAATCTAATACCCAATATTGCATACTGATTAGACACCATACTTTCTAAGTACACAAATCAATGAAGACAAACAGTAACGCTGTGCTTTTCAACCTATTCGTATAAAAATTATTCAAATTCAACTAAACAAACTATACGGCTATCCTATAATCAGATGGAAACGGTCATTTTAAGTCAAAACTGGTTTCACAGTATAACCAATAGATGCCGCTGTATAGTTCTGCAGACAGCGAATATTGAGTTTTGTCCATATTGGACGACCCACACGCGCATAGCTCACAACCTAGCTGCGTGAGTACGTACTCTGGCAATGCACTGCCAATTTTCGAGATAGAAAATGGGAATGAGTTTTACTGGGACAGATACCGCCCGACATAAAGTGTTTCATTGCTGCGTAACTGGTAACCGAAGTGCAAGTAGAGAAGCAACGAGCGGAGACTACAGTTGGCAACTCGAGTAGTTCGCACAGTCGATAAAAAACCAGAACCACCACCGCTGATCTTACATTTTCGACGATATGCTGCTATCGATTATTGTGCCACCGCCACGGTTGTGAAATTAGTAATTTACAATTTTGGTTTTGTTTGGGTCATTTATAGGGGGGATGGAGTGAGTGGAGATCGGGGGGTTTTAGAATGGGGATTTATCGTCGATCGGTTGTGTGTCAGATAAACGAATTGAAGGATTCAATTTTAGGCTTTCATTAATTCGGCGGCATATTGAGTTTTCAATCTTATTTTTACATCTGACTATCGCGCAAGGTAAAATTAAGATTTCTCCGAAAACATACAATTAAATTCCGTACTTCTCTCGTTGCTTACGCAATTTACTCGGATACTCGGACACTCTTTATACCAGTACCCCAGGATGAACTTTTTTTACCAGTACCCATGATCGCCTCATAGAATCAATTACTTCTGTTTTTGTTTTGTTATGTCGAAAAGCATTATATTGATTCTACGTTTTATTTTCCTTTCAGGTAAGAAAATTATTGTCCCTGTTTCTAATCTGATTAAAGGGTTGCGGTTGCCGATGAGGTAAATATCTTTCACAAGCGATTCGTTATTCTTCTAAATGTGGTGTTCACTCTTAAGATGGTGTTGCTTAGTAGCCAGGGGCCAATCTTGGACGCCATTAGCTTGTATCCAAAAGCCATTAAATTGTATTAGAAGGGGCTCCGCTATGAAATTTTTTAGCCATTTAGGGGCTCCGCC
>JAUJYS010000384.1:0-24127 GCA_033995665.1 Melogona broelemanni
GTAGGCTCACTGAGCCACCGGTTAGTACGCTTCCCAGCAGCGGGATTACAGGAACGCGCCACCGCTCCCAGCTTGCATTTTATAACTTACAACACGCTTGTAACAACTGTGACTGTCAATTTAATAGCATTACAAGTAACTCTCATCTGGCATCACTGCTAGTATAATGTGAATAGTGGGAGGGACATGATGAAATTGCATGCGGTCAAACTAATGGTGGCGTCCGATTTATTATCAACGGTCATTGCACATATCCGTGTGCACTTATTGATGATTCAATATGGTCGGTCTGATTATGCGAGTTTCTCATCCATACTCTTGACAATAAAAGTTAATGCCTAGTCTGCTGTACAATAAGGAAATACTGTAGATCTGCGGTATCTTGAACGATGATTGTAACTTTAATCCAGTGAACGGATGAATTGTGTGGCTAGACGATGTCGAGTTTTATTTAATGTAGGCTATTTGAAATGTTTGTGGAGCAACTACCGTTGGACAATGTTTATCTTATACCTTATCTCATACCTGACTATCAAAATATTGTCTGATCAGATATTTAATATATTAAATCATTTATTTATGAACGTTGAAACCCATACCAATGATTCTCATAATGTGAACGTTTTTAATTAATTTGTAAACGGTGATTTCAAATTGATTTTACATGCTAATAGAAACGCAACTATAGAATTGAGATTTAAAAAGAAAACTACGAATACTTGGAATATGTTTCAAAACTTTCTTATTCTACCGGCAGCATTCCCGAATTTTGCCTTTTAAACAAAAGGCAAAATAATATCTCAAAACACAATATTTATTTCTCAGTAAATATATTAAGAGTCTCAATTTCTTTTCCAAGTACATCTTGTAAGTCTTTGTAAAATTTACAGTTAATGTTTCACGGAAGGACGAGTACTACAAAATATATCAAATTTAAATATTATTTTACGAAATAACAAATGGAAAAACAAAGAACAAAATAAAAGACTAAAAATTTATTAATATAAATTTTAGAACTTTAATGTTATGAAGTAAATACTGCCACATCAATACAAATCACAGGTCAAATTTTAGGTTGTTGGAGCCGAAAGAAATTTAGTACCACAAATTAAATAATAAAAAAATGTATTCTTAAGGCACAATTTTTGGTCTAAGTATTTCCGGTTCTAACCATCCAAATCGAATCAGTTACAGCAACACATTTTGTTTTGCAGATGAGATGTCGTACAGTTGCATTTTTGCCTTTTCCATACAATTAATGCTATAAATTTTGGCATACGGTTTGCATAAGTTCTCCTTCACTATATTAATTTGTGTGAAAGTGTTATTTTTTTTCTTTTGTGTTCGCTTCTTGGTCAATGACTGTAGGATAATGGTGAACTAGCCCATGCATCACTATCGTGTTAAATCTGTAGCAGCAACTTGCATGCATGCGCCGCCGTAAGTTATTGCTGTTTCGACATGATCATAAATAACCGATAAACTTTCAATTGTTTTAAGGTCGAAGTATCAGATTCGTTCTTTTTTTGCCTTTCCCTTTCCACCTGTTTGCGATGAACTTGGCAACTAACACTGTATCGAAGGAGTAACAATACCGAGATGATGTTGCGATTAAGAAAATCCATTTATCCAAGCACGAACATGGCCAGGTTCACGACATACTGTATCTATTGTGAAAGGTAATTATTTTTAAAAAAAATGAAGACAACAAATTGATAACAGATTTTTCAATGAAATTATGATTTCTTCAAAAACAAATTGCGTGTCAACTTTACTTTAAATAAATTTAATAAGATCCCCACAATCCTCTGAAAAAACGAACATCTATGTGCGGACGGTCCCGGGTTCGATTCCCGGCAAAGGATCTCGTTTATTCGACGAGCCGCGGTACTGGTGTCACCCCTGAGCTTCCATTTGGGAGTCCAGAGCTTAGGGGTGGATCCTGCAGCCTGGCTATTCCAGCTGCCATTTCCCTTCCCTGCCCCTCACATATCTTCATAGAGACACGAGGGTGCAGTAATCCTGTAGTGATTAGCACTACGGTGATTTAAAAAAAAAACAGGTGTGAGGCTATTATAAAGGATGAAATACCATCTAGTAGATTACCCGTATGCGACAACAAATTAAATATTTTTGTCGGAAGATAAAGGATGAGCTATGAAGACTTCTCGTGACCGTAATTATTTTTAGCTAAGTTTGCGCGTTGCCAAAAGATAGGTGCGGTATTGTAAACGCTCTATAGCGTCAACTTCTAACGGTTAACTTAAAATAATTTCTATAGTGTGCATTTTATCACTCAGGAATTCTTCGCTCGAATCCAGATTCAGGTAGTAATTAATAAAAATATAGTTCATCTGGTGCGCCTCATCAGCGGTGCGGCCGTTGTTGCAGCATGCCGCTCACTGCTCACAGTGAGGCGAAGCTACTACGGTGTAGATGCTTTATTGTAATGGGAGCAGAATATTTTTCGAATTTCCAACAACATCTTACAAACTCACCAAATTACACCACGCACTTATGAATCGCAATCAACTCACAGATGTGAACGTTACATTGTCCCTTTTAACCAATCATTCGAATTTAATTGAAACGAAAAATTGAAATGAGTTTCTGAGTGCACGTGCAACACACGCTTATTTGTTGAATATATTCTGAGTTTTTCTGACGTCACCGAGTTTTCCCGTGACGCCAAAGGCGGCCATATTGCCCCCCAAAATCATCAATCAAATCGACAGACATACATACGTAGACTGTTGCATCTGTTCATTCGGATTCTTTTGTTTGGCTAATGCTGGGTTGGATTCGGTCTGGTGGAGTGAGGAACAATTAATTACATATTTTTGTTTTCCACGAAGAGGAGAGGAGCGAGTGGGAAAGAGAGGAGGAGGAGGAGGATACGATATTAGCAGGAAATGGGTTCGGAAATTTCGTAATTTATAATGTTCGCCCGCGCGTTCAATTAATCACCGTTGCCATGTTTCGCTCTCGAACGTAACAGATGTTCGATGATCATTTAAACTCGAGAATCGGATAGTTGTACCGGTATTCATAGTTTGCGAGCCTGGCATTGTCGAGCAGGTTGAAATGAAGTGCAGTAAATGCAATTTGATTGAATTTGGGTTTCGTGTAATATTATGTCCAAAGGTTACGAACAATGGCACGTTATTATTTTTATTGGTCGACAACTGTAAATTATACAAGCACTAGCTTTAAGCCCGGCTTCGCCCGGTTGTGTATTGCGCCAAGCGTACCTTCTGTCTTTTATTGAATTATTTTTGACACACGTTAAAATGTTTGCAGACAAAGTGTTTTTTTTTTTAAATAACTTAGTTTAATTTGTGGATGCTTTTACAAACGGGCAGACATTTTTTTATTTAAATTTAAACTGATTGCACGTGGCCTAAACTGAACTTATCCAAAACACGTGCAGTGCAACACAAATTACATGTCAACATATTTCTTTGGCAATTAATAGAGTTTAGTTTCTATGCCTACATCTCTTTATTTCACTGCACGTGCTAGCTTCACACTGACGGACACATTTTCAGTCTTATAGTATTAGATTCACAATTTAAACCCGCAAGCAGCCTCTTGAGAGGTCATTGGCGGGGATCAGAAGACCAGAAAAGGGCAAAGGTGTCCTATTACAAGCTTAGCACCAGGGGCTCTGTAAGTTAATTCCGCTAAGGAAATAGGAATTGAGATCTTGTTATTAAATTTTGATGTCTAATTAATTTTATACTACAAGATAATAATTTTACAAAACGTATGTGTCAATTTGCCTTTTTTATTTATTAATATTTTTTTTTACAATGTTCCAATCTAATAAATAATTAACTCCTGATTTGTGATCAATTGAGATACGCAATCCTTGTTATTGTGAGACTCCTTGTTCGTTCCTGTAATCCGGCGTGAAAACGGCATTGGCCCGTTACGCTGCCTGTTGACGTCATCTGCTGTGATCCAGATATTTTTTTTATTAGTTCTTTGTCGTTTGATCTCATTTGAATGATGAAAGCAAAGTTGGCCGCTTTCCCTACATGTAGACGAGAATACTGCCAATGCGGAAAAATACAGGATATATAAAAATAGTAACTTGAACAATTGGCAGACGTTCATTTTTGCCAAGACTGGAAATGGCATTTTCTGAACCATTTTTGCTCGCTTTTCAACAATAGTCTAGCTTTCACCATCGTTTATTACATACAACTATACAAGTCGCAGCTCAATTGGTTGCGAGACAGACTTTGTGGTGTAACGGTCCCGGGTTCGATTCCCGGCGCCTGCCAGTTGCGTGCTGGCAGTGTTGGGTAGGAACGGAACGGAAAGTTCCCGTCCCTTGGAACTGGTTCCTTTTTTTGAGGAACTGGAACAAGTTTTCCTTTTCTGGTTACAGCGTTCCTTGTTCTAATAACCTTCATTCTCTAAAAGCACACTTTTCCTAAAAAAACACGTTTCGATTGAAAATTGATCCACAAATTGCAAATCTTTAAGTTATTTAAATGAAAAAACGTATCGTCGATCATTCGAATTCTTCAAACATTGAAAGAACGGAAAAGGAACTGGTTCCTTTTGAAAAGGAACGCAGGAACGCCTAAGTTCCTTTTTATTTTTGAGGAACGGGGACGGGAACTGGTTCCTTTTTTCATCGGAGGAACGGGAACGGGAACTGGATCCTTTTCAAAAGAACGAACCCAACACTGCATGCTGGTGGAAATTTACCACCCTCGAATGAAACTTAAAATTTGATAATGGTTACAAAATCCCCTCTAGTGCTTTTAATTGTTTAGAAATGAATAGTGAAATTGTTTCGAAGATCGCTAGTGTTCTTTCTCATGAAGTATTTTATCACTAAACTTTTATTTTTATTATATCTCTTTCCACTTGGGAAGATTATTAATTAATTAACTTTCACCCAGACCGGGATTCGAACCTAAACCTCAGAACACAATCTGATTCTGGGTCGAATCCGTTACAGATTTATGATCAGGCAACCAACTGAACTATCGGTCCCGTCTCTTTCTAATATTTTAATTTTATTTTATCTATTTCCATCTAGGAGGGCACGATGAGATGCCTAGCAACGGGGCTCGTCGTCACTTCCAGCCCACCATCGCCGGCTACCGTTCCCGCACCCACCGCAGCCTCTCGGCCGAACCCCGTCGACATAAGATGGACATCGCACCCACCGATCCCGCTGACAGATGCGTGCCCACCTTCGCCACCACCACCAACACGACCACTAACACGACCAGCAAGGGCAAGGGGCCGGCAGCGGGTGCTGTAGTCAAATTCCGCAAGACGCCTGAGCCGAATAATAAGAGAGGCAACCCCAATCCGACCCCCTTCTTTCCTTATGGATTCGCTAATAAGGTGGATACGATCGGAAAGAGTCACACGCATAATGTGCAGGCCAGTTCTCAAGAGGTATAAACGCATTTTTTATCGCTCAGTGTTTGATTTCAGAGAAATCCTTGTTTTTCTCCTAGCTCGTTGGCCGTTATTTGATAAAAAATAATATTTAATAATATATACTATGTATGTGGCAAATTGAAGGAAAAGGTTAAATATTACTTAACTAATAATTAAATACCAACTTAAATATTACCATTAAATTGGTACCAATTAAACAACAACTCTGCCTTCAATTTACCGCAGCATACTGAGATTATTTTTTTATCGGTCAGTGGACAGCAAATTTTGTAAAACGTCTAAAACTAAAATGCGAGATGAGCGAACGAGTAGACGAAATACAAACATAGGCCAACTCTTATTTCTAGAATTGTTAACTAAGAACGGTAATTTCCGGATTTGCGATCAATGGTATATCAACTACGATAATTTGCTACTTTAACTGCAAAATTAATTATCAAGCATCAATGGCACTTTTTTTTCCTTTGTTTTATTATACAATCGATTTTAGCATTTTATTCGTCTTTCTTTCAGTGTTCTCCGTCGTACAGCCTACCGTAAACATGTTACGTTTTGCGAATATTGAACAAATAAACGAAATTACTAGTCCAGGATCTTTTCTCATATTTGGTTCTCTCTTTGTCGCTTTTTTTTTCAGGCGAGTCCTGCCGCCTCTCGAGCGCTTAAATTCAAGGATCTCCACTTTCCCAAGGAGCACTACGTGCAAAACCTGACTCGCAGCAAACGCTGGCCAACCCACGCAACGGCACCAGTCAACCATAGCAGCCTATGGATGACAGAGTACAGCCGAAATTTCACTCGAGGCATGCGAGGATGAGCGAGGAGCTGAGCTGAGCTGAGCTGAGCCAAGAGGGACGAGGCGGGATGTGGGAGATTCTCATGCCTCTCCCTGATCGGATGAAGACACCGGTCGACTGTTTTGTGCTCGATGACAAATGTTTCCTCGTTTGTTTCTTGTCTGATGCCCTCTGCAGGCGAGCCGTGTGACCCGCGCACTGAACTTGCCACTCAGCGAATTTTTTTTTTTTTTTTGGGGAAATTCCCTTCACTGAGTGAGTATGACTGCAGGAGATCCTGAACCCTTCGTGTTGCATAGGCAATATATGAGAGGCACATTTAGTCACCAGTACCCCAGGATCACGAATAGATGAAAGCCTGCGCCGGGAATCGAACCAGGAACCACCCGCTCTGCAGTCTCTTGCCATACCAAATAAGTGAAATCCGGTATATTTTTTTTTTACTCTTTTATCTTTTATATATATTTTTTTACAAATGGAGCAACATGTTATACACTAAAGGCGATCAACGAACAATTATTATTTTTTTAATATCATGTTTTTAATATCCCTAGTTGTTTTACAGTTTATTTAAAACCTTATTATCGATCGAATTTCTTAATTCGTGATTAATTAGAGCTCTATTTGACAATTATTTTTATAATCTGAGACAAATTACTTGGAACTGATAATATCTATTGTCGTTCGACTTAGCCTTGAAAACGGGTTTTCTTTAAACTCGGCAAAATTTGATAAAATTTCCACTGGCCAAACAAGTCACTAGATTTTTTATTATTGAAAATCGTCGAAATATGTTAATTTAATTTATAATCGAAGGAATTGCAATGTTATCTAGAAAGGGAGTAAAGCTTGTAACGCTCATTTCTGTGACTTAGCTTCACTAGCTCAATACAAACGTATCCTAAATGGTGGACCTAAAAAACAGGTTCAATATATAGAAATAGCTCAACTTAGATATTTTTTGAAAATAATATACCCGCTTGAATATTGGCGCACTTTTAATCTATATTAGTTGACTTAAGTAGGAAACGAAGTTACTTTTCTGTGGGTATTCACATATTTGAATTGTTTTCATGTGGCCTTTTGGTTTATTTTTATATATTGGTACATTATATAGTATTGCTGATTGACGTAATAATATTTTATCACTTTTCTTGTTGAATCGGATGTTAAGTGGAATACTTTAAAAAAAAATTTGTTTAACGTTAATAATCTAGATTTAAAATAAAATTTTATGAGGTAATTTTTTATTCTGCATTAAGAATTCTATTTTTTCATGATGTTCCAATTTTTCATGCATGTATTGTTACAATTGATTTCTTTGTTTTTCTAGCAATATTGAAATAAAATGAGTTTCAGCACTGGATTTATTAAATTCATTCATTTCTCACTTATTTTCTTGGCCGTTCGCCATTTCCAACGCCAAGAAATTGTCATGACAAAAAAGAGACAAAAAAGTTGGCTGTATTTACTTTTTTATTTTTAATGCACTTATTTGTTGGCTCAAACATGTTGGGAAGCTAATCTTTGGAAAATGGCAAAGTGCCCTTTCGATTTTTTTTGCATCTCATTGACATTTTTCGGGTCAATTGAGGAGTCCCTCAAAATAGTGAATCTCACGAAGAATCTGTTGTCAATTACGTTGCTATGCAATCAGATTTGATCTAGATTTCTTTGATGCTGACCCCCTCGCTTTGACGTCACGAACGCAGTTGAAAAATAGTCCGCCAGGCGGCACCGCGCGCAAATTCTCCAATCAAGTGCATTGTGGTTGTGTGTACGAGGACCTGAATGGAAAAATCGTAATATGCTTTCGTTATCAAAGGTAACTAATTATCTCAATTGTATCTCTGTTTTTGGGAAACTCATTTGCTTATCAGTTTCTGTACTAGACCATTCTTTTTTGTTCATCTTTCGCTTCCTCGAATCGACCAGTGAACGGCCGGCGTTAGGCCTAGCGGGGTCGTTGTGTCGATAGGCCTAACTGCGAAAGTGGGGGTGAATTGTTGAGGATATTCGAGGTATTTTGGCTGTATTGTGGGGATCCAAAAACCCAAAACTGTAATTCATGTTCGGACTGTGGTAACCGTTCCAAATTCGCGGTCCACTGACCTAGAAATTAGGTGAGAAAAATTCGGGAATGTTTAAAGGGTTGGTGCACCCAGTTGTTGTGAATGGCGCCAAGTAAAAATATCCAGTCGCCAACCCACCTCCCACAAGCCTACGATCGTCGGTTTTGTTTTGCTTTTTTTATTCCACGCCTTGTTATCGTTCGCCCGTGCGTGTTTTTTTCCTTTCTACGACCTCGTGTTGTCTTGTGGTTTCCTGTTGGATAGAATTGTGTTTTTTCCGACTCTATTTATTGTTATTTGACAGCGCGTGTAGTGATATTTGATTCGAGAGATTGTGTGGGGGAGGAAAGGGGGGTGGGGGTTCAAATCATCATCAGTGGCCTTGGTCGTTTTATTACACTTGTGTACTTCCACACATTTGTTAGTCTGGATGTTCTCTTGAAGTGATCTCTCTCATTCACCAATCAGTTCAAGTACAAGTTGAGTGTGCTATAACGATCGCTGGACTGGAACTGTTCAATTTTCGTAATTTCATTCCTTCGTGTGTCGATAGCCGATCTTATGCGTTGCCCAACTAAAGTGAAATGCCTAGTACTTTGCTCACATGAACACCTCTTTTAACATTTCCAAAGGATGATCAATATTATGATCATACCTCAACTAAGACGAGTTGTACGTTCCGTCCAGCTCTTTATATAGCAACATACTGCTGAGCGGGGGTGGTCCCGGGTTCGATTCCCCTAGCAGGCTCTCGTTTATTCGTTATTTTGGGGTAGTGGTGAAAATGTGCCCTTCACATATTGCCCAAGCAACACGAAGGGTACCGAATCTCCTGCAGTCATATTCACTACAGTGAGGGGAATTTACCCAATAATAATAATAAATAAGTTTGTAGTCTTTGCCAAACTTTGTGAGCCAAACGTGTGTCGTTGTTGTATATTTTATTCCCTTTCAGAGCTCATCTGGCTTGTCTTGAGCTCATCTACTTATTAGAATCAGAAAATGGTTTAATTGGGATATAGTGATTGGGTAGCCATGGGTATACTCTGGTTAATTCACGAAAAAGAACTAGTTTGCTCAGGTCTTAGTCAGATCGTAGCTGTTTCAACTTAGTCAGATCGTTTGACAGGATGTCGTATCCATGCGACCTCGAGGAATTACTGTAAACACTCGTGTGTCACGTGTTAGTAGTAATTAGTCATTGATCATCTAGTAATTGGTTAATGATCTGATTGTTCTGATTGATCAGTTTTTCAACGTCTTCTTTTGTTGTCACGTACGTTATCTTTCCTGGTCGGAGATATCATCTTCATCAACAGATGTGATTTGTCAAAACGTATTTTATTGACGAGCCAAGCCAGAAATTTTCTCTTGAGATATTCCATCTATAACTTAACTTCCCCAACGACGACTCAATCATTTCAATCAAGGTGTTTCTCTTCTCTTCTCCCACATACTATTTGAGATATTCGTCCATTGGCAGCGAGAGTGAGAGATGCGCTAGAAATTTATTTCATTGACCTCCCTAGTTGATGAGGAAGAACACCAGATGGCGCTGTCTAGCGTTCCCGCAGCGAAGGTTTCGTAGGGTTAGTAGGGTTGGTGATGGAGAAGAGAGCGAAGAAGCTCTCTGCAAAATCATTTTTTTCTTCCTCCGCTAAAGATGGGCGATAGTCTTAACAAAACACTCAATTATGTAATTAATTTGTTAGTCTCTTCATAGGATTGTTTCGACAATTTCCTCAAAAATAGAGCAAACGATAAATACTGATTAAAATAAATAAATTCAGTTAAATAAAGTGTGATAGTTACGTTTTTAATCTGTCCGTTAGCAATAACAGCTGCCATTCCCCTTCCTTCCCTTCCCCTCACATATTGCCATAGCGACACGAGTGGTATAACTCCTGTATGCGAGTGGTATAAAACAAGCGTCTTAACTATCAGACTTTATTTTACTGATTTTAATAATTTTAATCAGTATTTTTCATTTAATTATACATCTGTCTCTGCGAAAAATAAAAGTTTTGTACGTGACAAGTCAATTTCAGACTTTCCGTTACATGGAAAATCGTCATTTATTTTCAGTTCGAGCACGTAAATTACATGGTCTTCGGAAACTGTAAAAAATCAAGCAATTACAAGCAACGCAAGCAGCCCCTTAGGGGGCATATGACTGGACAAACCTAAATGTTTTAAATTAGGCGTTTGCTTGTAAAGGTGCAGGGGACAATTTTTACCTGCTTTTACAATTTGACAAGCAATTTGACTTCAAACAATTTAGCTGCAACGAGCCTGTGTAGAATTCTAACCACACAGTTTCACAAGTTAATGCCCACGTCTTTAATTTTTCTTGGCATCTTAAAAAAGTTTAAATTTGCAGATCAATTATTATCTGTGTTACCTAGGAACGGAACGGAAAAGTTCCGTTTCTAGGAACTGGTTCATTTTTTTAGGAAACTTAGCAACACCTAGGTTTCTTTTATGTCCATACAAACTGGAACGTGAACTGCTTTCTTTTTTCATCGGTGGAACGGGAACTGGAACTGGTTCCAGAAAGAAACAAACCCAACACTGATCATGAAAAATACCATGTCCTGCGCGGCATCTGTAGCAACCACTATCGATATTAATCAAAACCACATCGATAGGCTCTGGACTATCACCCGACCCCAATCTGGTGCTGCTGCTGCCGCTAGCGACTGCGCCCGACGACTGGCGTGTTTTGGTTGTCTAAATTCTCTATTTGGACTATCTCTGGGTGTCGTGTTGGGGTCAATCCGTGAACGCAGCGCCGCCTAACGAACAAATTTCCCGATCTTCGTCAGTGTGTGTGTGACCGGAACACTCCCCGAGCAGAGCCGTACGGACACTGGACTCTCGACGGTCCCCCAAAAAACGACCGCCAACAGCAATCCGGTTCCGAAACCGTCCGTCCGTGTATCGTGCTCGCGTTTGTGTGTGTGTCTGTGTCCGGTCCACGGCTCAACCAACTCTTGGAAGAGGAAGACGTTATCCTTACCAGTTCCAACATCAACTGTGCTCTCTCGTTTTTGTGGTGGTGTAAACTGCTGGTCTCGTGGTTTTTAATGTCGCCGAATGATTTCTCAGGTGACCCAAAAGACTGATTCAACGGCGGCCAAGAGCAGAATTAACGGGAGAGAAAATAACGAAAATGCGGAGGAGGTAAATCTTAACTAGAACACGCTAGAGTGAAAATTTCGATCCAGTTTCTCACAACCCACACCCACTCACCCCCACCCTACCACCTCTCGCTTTTTAAGCTAGCTAGCGGGTGGATCTATGGGGGGTGGCTTGAGGAGGACTAGGAGGGGGTGGAGGAGGGAATAGTTGATATCGACACGACTAGCGGTGGGCGCGTTTTTCATTTCGTTCCGTGCGTGTAGGTTGTCGTCAGTCTCGGTTGGTGGTGAAGGTGGTGGAGACCTCTGGCGGTGGTTTGGGAATGTTGGACGCAGCCAACCAAACTCAGCTGTCGGCGCCTTTCGAAGTGGAAAGAGAGCGGACCTCTCTGTCTCTTGCTCGCTCTGCCCAATTATCCAAGATGGCGTCTCCGGGGTTGGGTTTTGGAATGGTGGGGATTGGGAATGTTGGATCATACTGGGATTGGTTCGATTAGCAGTAGGAATTGGAATGGAATGGTCGAACAAGAGTCTCAAAAGCAGGCGGTATTGCGACAGACTGCGGTGCGGTTGATCCCTGGTTCGATTCCCCTAGCAGGCTATCGTTAATTCGATCCTGGGGTGGGGTGGACTGGTGAAAATGTGCCCCTCATATTGCCATAGCAACACGATGGGTACAGAATCTCCTGTAGTGAAATTCACTACAGTGATCAGGGAAAAAATAAATAATAATACAGAGCCTGTTCAAATAGGACAACCCCATCTTTGGCCTTAACTTGTCTTTGACCCCTCGCTATAGGCTTCCCCAAAGGGGGCTGCTTGCGGGTTGAAATTGTAAGTAGAGAGTTCCTGCAGGCCTGTGATGGTGCCCTGGACATTGTAAAAATTGGGGTTGAGTGTATTTATTTTGGGGGATTGCGTTGTGGGTGGTGTTGATGAAGATTATGCTCAAATCCGTGATTAATCCGTGAAGCTCAAATCCGTGATTCGGACACGGGTCGGAAGTGAGACAGTGGAGCAAAGGTTTTATTGTTAAAAATGATACGTTTTTGTACGATCCGTCTAGCTGAGTGAGTATGGCAACAGGCTGCTGAGCGGGTGGACCCAGTCTCGATTTCACTAACAAGGCTCTCGTTTATTCGTTATCCTAGGGTAGCGATGAAAATGTCTCCTTCACAATATTGCCTAATCGAAGGGTACAGAATTTCCTGCAGTCGTATTCACTACAATGAGGGGAATTTACCCACAAAAAAACAAATATCAAAATCTAGTTGGTGATTTGATCGATTGATATCGGCGTGATTGTCGCCCACTCGTTGTGTCAAAGTTCAATGGAGGTTAAGTGGCCTGCACCACACACACATACATTGGGAGTCTTTTGTGCCGCACAGGACTTGTGCGCGTGCGAGAGGTGTAGAATTAGAGCGTGTTCTGTCCGTGTAGCTGCCAGTGATTTTAACCAGAGCTTTCTACATTTTGTAGTATGTGACTCGTCGCAGCTCGGCTTGTTGAAAGATTGCGACGGTTCCGGGTTTTATTTCCAATGCTGTCTCATTTTCATTCGATTCGGGGGTACTTGTAAAAATGTTCCTCAGCGAATAGTGCTTATAAAACGCATAGTATGGCTGAAGAATTCCCTCTAGTCCTCTACAAAACAGCCGAAATACAATAAATAATTGGTAGCTGTGAGCATATGATGACCATGTTAATATCTTTCTCAATACGATCCGTCTAACCCAGTTGGTATTGCAACAGACTGCGGTGCGGGCGGTTCCGGGTTCGATCCCCGGCGCAGGTTCTCATTTATTCGATCCTGCTGGGGTACTGGTGAAAAATGTGTCCATCAATGTTCTTTCTAGACGATTGGAAGGGTACAGAAGCTCCCGTTGTGATATCCACTACGGTGAATTAAAAAAAAATCAAGTCAATTTCAGAGAGGCGGTAATAGTTTACATATGCTCCTCGCTGCATGGATGAAGCGTGAATTGGGTTCCATATTTTAGTTTTTGGCGTCAAAGTGTGTGATTGATCAACAGATTGGCGAAGCACAGAATTGGTTTTTGGGGAAATATGTGTCGACACTCGTGTTGGCGGTGGGGTTGAATGACCTTTATTATTCTCGTGTGACCTTGTCTTTCGTGTCGTTGTGTTGGTTATGTGGTTTTTTGGTGAATGTGGGTGGGGCGTTGTTAAGGTTTCATGCTGTGCATTCGGTGCCAGTTCTGCTTCGAGTTTTGCTAGTGCTTCGGGCTAATAAGTGGAGGTAATCCAGTTCTCACGTCTGGAAAGAGATATGGCGAATTTGTAAAATTATTTGTTTAAAAAAAAGTGGATTTTGCCTTTTTAGCTGTAGTATACAAAATATCTGATAGGTTTTATCACTGCAGTTGACATAATTACATTTAAGTTTTGTTCATATAAACTTTTTTTTATTTTATTTTTTTTTATAAATCACCGTAGCGCCTAGAAGAATTGTTTGTGGTAATTTAAAATGCCACTTGTCTTTACTGCCACTTCCAATGCCACTGGTGACTTAGCCACTGATATAAATCATTTTATTCAATCGGTTAATTTTCACTTGAAATTTTAACTGCTCAGTTTCAGGAACAGCGAGTGGTTATGAAGAAAAAATAGTTTGGTAAATGTAAAACTAGTCACGTTTTTAAACTAAGAATTTTTCAAAGCTCGTGTATTTGTTTCCTCTGTACTTGACAAATTAAAAGTGGCTTAACTATAGAAATTTTTTAATACTGATTTTACTTACATTTAATCGATTTTTCTCAATTAAGAATTTTTCAACTAAGCTGTCGTCGCTTCATCATTTGATCGTTTTTCTATAATAGGTTTCCTTGAAAATGAAGTCTACAAATAATTTTTCATCCCCCACCACATTAACCTACTAACTTCAGCTGTAGCCAAACGGCTGTGCCCAAAGTTGTGTGTTTCGCTGCTGCAGCCATGTACTTTGCCATGCCATGTACTACGCTGCAGCTATCTACTCGCGAAATGATAGTGCGTTTGAAAGATAGGACGAGAGCGACGTCACTGCTTCTGGTTTAGCTCGTCGCGAGTTTGAAAGGAAGCTTAAAATGATGCGGACACTCATTTGTCACACTAATAATTTCTACTCGTTGATCGTTACGACAGAGCAATAACTCGTGGGTCGGGTGAGGGTGAAGAAGTACCTCTTGCACCAGCTTCTATCGAGCTGCATTCTGTGGTCCGTGTGTGTGTAAGAGAATTAAACTTGAAAGGGGTCATCACCTAGTTTTCTATATCGATAACTGGTCACTCGGCTATTTTGGCTTGTTTTTTTTCTTTATGGGGAAACAGTGAAGACTAGAAAAGTAGGCTGTACGAAAAAAAATGGTTTGGAAACTACGTCCAAGTTCAACCGAGACTGATATGGCTTTATAATTTGGTTTATTTATATTTTAGTGGTGAAATTCTCTTGATTGATTCATTAATTAATTTTATTAACATAGAAAAGTTTTTTATGTCATCACCCCACAAATTGTGGGTGAAATCAGCCGTCCCTTAGCCGCACTGAGGTGTTAGCTGTGATGGACTTCACCCCAGGATGACAAATAAACGAGAGCCTACGCCGAGAATTGAACTCAGTTACATGAGATGAGGTGTCCCTTAATCACCCAAATTGTCTTGTTAGCCAGGGCCAAAAGAATTGCAAAAGCGCCTTTGTGGTGCGAGTGGGACCCCCATGTATAGGGAAACAATGGTTCGCTCGATTATACATGTTGACTGGTTATTTCGATGGCGTCCCACTACTGTACAGACGTCAGCATGGTCTCATCGGTCGCAGCCCTATGTTAGCCGAATTCATGTCGCAATCGTGTTTGCCGCCGAATGGTTAGACTCTAGCGATGGTACAACGTCAACATGAATAAGGCAGATTTTGATCGCTTTTGAATATTGCGAAATTCGCAGATTCTTGCAACCAAACGTTTGCTCCCTCTCCAGTTTTGGGTAGTAGGAACGGAACGGAAAAGTTACGTTCCTAGGAACTGGTTCCTTTTTTTCAGGAACTTAGGAACGCCTAGGTTCTTTTTAATTTCTGAGGAACTGGAACAGGAACTGGTTCCTTTTGCCATAACCTTTTCCAATTTTCCAAAGTGTGTCGTCAGCGGAACAAATTTGAAGCATCTAACAGAAATTGAGAAAGATTTTGATTTGTTGAAAGCGTTTGGTCTGTGTCCTCAAATTTACATTTGTCCTGTAGATTAGTTTCCGTAAATATATTTTTTAAATATTTTTTTAATCGAAGGAACGGGAAAGTTCCAGGTTCTATTTGAAAAATAACTTAGGAACGCCCAGAATCCTTTATAATTTTTGAGGAACTGTAACGTAAACTGGTTCCATTTTTCGTCGAAGGATCGGAAATTTGTTCTTTTTCAAAAGAAACTGCCAGTTGTGAAATGTAAGTAGGCGAGAGGAACATTGAACAGATTGCGCCCTCACGAAAGTGCCAGCCTCATTTCTCTGCTTCCGATCCACATCCGTTTGAGATGGGAGAGGGTGGTGTTAGTCCCTACCCTACCGTCCCAGTCGGGACACCAGTAGCATCCCTGATCCCCCGAGAGCATGTGGCCGATGCAAAGCGGTTCTAAGCAGAGCTGGCCGTCAGCAAGACGTGTAATCGCTTCGTGCAGCAAACAGCAGTAGCTAGAGCTTTTTGGTGCAGGCGCACGGCAAACGCTCTTATCAAATTGTTTACGAATGCAGTTGTTGAAAGAGCGAGTAAGTTTTTACCAATTTCGAGATTCTCGTTTATCCTTGACCTGCGCCGGCCACTGAGCGTAATAACACGCACACCACCACCATCACCAACACCACCCTGAAACTTGCTAGGCCTAGACCCGACACTAGCTTCTGTATTCGTACTGCAATCGACTCTCTTTCTGACGTCACCGCAATCACACTCGCTCAGCCACCAAACCAGAATCAAAATCTAACCAATAATCGCCCCTAGGAAAATCTGGATAGGAAACTGTTTCGTATGTGCGAAAATAATCAAAAGTTTCTAACTATCGGACTTTAATAACACTGATGTTATTTACATTTTTGAAAAGTCAAATTTCTACCAAGTATAGCTTAGATCCTTGTTTCCCAAACTGTGTTCCGCGGAGCCCTGAGGGCTCCGCGACCATTTCTCAGGGGCTCCGCGGCCACTCCTGGAAAATAAAATAAATAACAAAACGCCATTGACTTGAATCCGAACGCAATTAACTTATGATTTTTTTTTGCCTCTTAGGGGCTCCGCGAGCCAAAAAGTTTCGGAAACACTGGCATAGACAATGCTTAATTTAGTAGCAGTGTCCGAAAGTGGTCCAAATGAGTGTATATGCCTTAAAAATCGATTAAAAAAATCGTGAAAGATATTTTCGTCGTGAGGAATTTTGACCATTTCTCAAGGTCTCCGCGGCAACTCCTGGAAAGAGAAATTTTATTAAAAAAAAATTGTACTTATACCGTGTTAGTACTCAAAAGTGGCCCAAATAGGTGTTTACGCTTTGAAAAATCGATTTTTAAAAATGAGTGAATTTTTTTAATTAATTGTACAACAAATCGATCGTTCACGATGCACATTTAAGTCGATGAGGCCACCAATGATGAGCCAAATCAGTTTGCAATCACCTTCTCAAGGCCGCCCGCTTTGGTGGCACGGACAAATTAATGGCGTCATGTCGAAGACCACCGTCTACGTGCCGCCGATCCCAGAATTTTACGGAACAGGAAATGTTATTTGTGATTACAAGTGAACCTAGTCGAGCCCACGGGAGTTGTTTCGTCATTTTTAGTTGTTTTCCCCATGATTTAAATTGAGATTTTCGTCAAAGCCAGTTCAACATGGTGAACACAAGTGAACCTAGTTGAGCCCACGGGAGTTGTTTCGTCATTTTTAGTTGTTTTCCCCCTGATTTGAATTGAGATTTTCGTCAAAGCCAGCTCAATATGGGTGCAATTCAGGTCTCACGATTACCATTGAACAGTTAGGGAAATTAGGGCTTGGTGCGGTGTGGATGTGCTCGATGTGCTCGATGTTAGATGACGCTTGAAAAATGTTATTTTATTTAATTGAGAAAACCGATTAAATGTAAATAAATCAGTGTTATAAAAGTCCGATAGTTCGACGCTTTTAATCCGTCAGGTACAGAGTAAACAAATACACGAGCTTTCTGTTGTGACTTCGGTTGAAAATGAAAATGGAAATGCAAAATTGTGAATTTCAAATTTTTATTTCGGCGAGTTTTATACGAAAATTAAATATCGTTCGCCCATGAACTGGCATGTCAAATTACATTAGAGAAATATGATTGTTGAGTAGCTATGTCATTGAGTCGATTTGAATCTGAACATCTCAATTAAGGCATTTTACTGGATTGGTCTGGGCCATTGAGTCTCCCCATTCATTTGATCACGTGAATTCCCCTCCCCCCCCATGTACTACTCTTAATCCACTTCGCATAAATGTGAGTAACGTTTTTCTCGGGGGATATTCTGATTAAGTGGTGACCACTTACTTCCCCAAATGTCGGATCAAAAACTAATGTCTGTCCGATGACAGGCAGCTATTTCGCAGGCTACGGACATGTGTATATATGTGTGTATTTTTTATACACTGCAATGAATGGAACCACATGAGATTATGTCCCTCTCTAATCGCCTCAAAATATCATTTATAGAGGGGCATATTTTCACCACTGCTTCTGGAACGAATAACGAAGCCATGAGCCGGGAATCGAACCCGGGATCGCAGAACACATGGCGCCCTACCACTGAACTGCGGCGGCCGCATTAAATGTGCATTCATGATTTTGTGCACACAGCGCATTCAGAATTTAAGTATCAAGTACGATTCGTTTAGCTCAGTGTGAGTATGACAACTGACTTCTGAGCGGGGTGGCCCCGGGTTCGATTCCCGGCACAAGCTCTCGTTTATTCGATCCTGGTGGGTTAGTGGTGAAAATGTACCCCTCACATATTGCCTCAGCTATATGATGTTACATCATGTATGGTGGTGCTTACTCCGTTCGTGTATGTAAAGACGAAGATAGGGAAGTAGAATTGTGTGTGGGTTGGTCAGCCTCGCCCTCTTTCCGTTTATAGATTCTCTTCCCCTACTCGCTTTCGGTCCGTTCATTGGGTGGTGATTACGGTGTTGATGACCGATTACGTCTTTGACATTCCGTTGGGCGACATGGGCCCATCTCACCCCACTCGGCCACATCGCTAGTTGTGGTGGAAAAGGCCAGGTTTTTTTTAATGGCCAGCTGCGATCGGCTACTTTGTTGATCAAGTTGGAATAGTCCTGTCATTTATTAGACCAGGTACGGGGAAATGGCGACCTCGTCTAACTCCACCCGATAATCGAACTGTTCTAAATCTACTAGTTGCAACCGACTGCGTTGCGGGTGGTCCCGGGCTCGATTCCCGGCGCAGGCTCTCGGTTGTTCGACCCCGGTCGATGTACCCTTCGTGTTGCTTAAGCAATATGTGACCTGTATCTTCTGTAGTGCTATTCATTTTAGTGATCAGGGATAAAATAAGTGGATTTATCATTGAACATTCACGTACATTCACTCACTAGAATATTACTTATTTTTCTAATCAATAAAAAATAGAAGTCGCTAAAAATAAAATCGGCACCACTTTTGCTTTCTGGTTTCGGTAGCTGAACGCAACAATCCATATAATCTGTTTTATGTATTATGTTCAGCCATTCGCAATTTACCATTCTTTTTCGTTGCTCAAATCCTTTTGCATTTATTTATTTCTTTTCCCGGCTCCTTGTTTTCGTCAGCGCTGTGACCTGGAAATATTTAAGCATTTTTTTGTCGGCCTCCCATCGCCAGCCTCTTAATTGTTTCGATAAGTTGTTTACTCTCGACACCACGCTGATACTAAATGGCTTTTAGTCACACACACCTGTCATTCCAATACCACCACTCCAAGGAGAGAGAATCCTTGCCGCTGCCAAAAAAATCTCCTTAATCCCATGTATCTAGCGAGCGTTCTCTGTCCATGTCTCTCGCTTTCTCTCGGCACGATAAAAGAACATTTAGGTGAGTTGTTGCCAAATCTAGATTTCGTGTGACACACTTGGATACCTAATGTGAACCACCCCCGAGTTCTATGCATCGTTGCAACCGTTTATCATTTCAATTTGCATTCATGTTTATAAATAACAAATGAACTTTCAAAATTGAAATTAAAGTGCGGGAGAGCACAGAGATGATGTCGAATAAATAAAAATTAAACTTTCATTTAGTAATAACTGTAGCTGATTAATGTAATTGCCATTCTATCGGGGATTAAAATAAATGAAGGTTTATTTTAATCATAAATAAACTTATATATATTTTAATTGTTTATACAAATAACAAAGAAACTTTCATTTATTTTAAATGCCCGATAGGAAGGCAAGTATATCCATCAGTTAGTTAAATGTGCCTTTCTATTGGGTTTTACATTAAATTAATGTTTATAAATAGTGCAGTAGGCGCTACGGTGAATTAAAAAATAAATAAGAAATCAACTTTCGTTTATTTTGAATGCCCGATATAATGACAATTGTATTCATCATTAAAGTTAAAAGTTGCATTTCTATCGGGCATTTAAAAATAATTGAAAGTTAATTATTTATTTATTTGACGTTCATCTCTGCGTGCTCCCGCACTTTAGTTTCAATTTTGAAAATGAATTTTATGCCCATCGCTCAAACATGCATACCCGAATGACATACCGCTTAGCGTTAAAAATGAGCAGTGGTCCTAGGGACCAAGAAAAGCTGTAATATTGTGCTAAATTAACCAAAATTTAGGCGTACTTTATTCATTTTCGCTTGTCCACTTGATCATGATAATGATCACCGTGACTGGCATGAGACGAATTATGAAAGTAGTTTACATGACCAGTAAAAATGGTTACTAATCGACCCAAAATAAGTGGTGGTGTGGGGGGAATCTCTTCCTAGCCAAAGAATTGTCACGTTTTATTTATTTGATGATTTGTTTGCGATTGCGTCACCTGCTTCTTGCGTAAGGAGGAAAGGGTTAGACGTAACGTAGATCAAGTCTCAATGTTGTCCCACACAGACAAGGAAAGAGAACACCTCCAGACAGTTGTCGTTGTGGGTGTCTTATACAACAATCGTATTCATTAGAATTACCCATTAGCTGTGGTCGACCAAATAGTTGGCGACGTGCAAGTGGAACTTTCCAAGGCTGATTTCCTATGTATCCAATACGAGATATTGGTGGTGGTGGTGTATAGGCATCTTGATTGGTTTGTAGTTTGGACCATAGTAGGGCGTTGACTCGATGTGGTGTCCATTTCATTCTGTCGGAGAAAATAATGTTACTCAATCAGGTAATTTACGATGATGGATATTAGGAAAAGGGCAGTTGCGGTATGGTGTCTATTTCGAAGACTGTTAACATTTTCTGCATTCTAGTCCTTAACTCTTCATCGGGCCGACGCCGTGGTCCCATTAGAGGCTGCTTGCGGGTACATATTGCAATTGTACAGTCGGTCTCCACTGGTACTAGAAAATGTTTGATTTCAGAGACGGCATAGAGGCTTTTTCGTTATTTCTAATTCCAAATTCGTAAATGACAGACGTGATCTGTCGAGTTCTTTCGCACGGTCACTTCTGTCATTTGATATTCAAAACGTATCTTCGTCTGTAAATATCACCTAAGTGATTGGGATATCAAGGAAATACGTAGTCAACCGTGGTGGTGATAATTTTTATTTTTAAGTTTTTTTTCATGATAAATATTCGTTTGTTGAACACGACTAGGGTCGTGGGTGATCCGATGGTGTCGCGTCGTCATCGACCAGTTGATCAGGGAAAAATAGAAGTAGTATTTAACATAAGCCTTTTATTTGCCACAGCATATTGAGTTAAATTTTTTGTCTTGGTACTAGATAGGTGTGTGTGTTTGACGTTTGTCTCTGCCGACACTTATCTGATGATGATGGCCGGTCTGAATATAACAAATGTGGAAAGAGGAGAGGCCATACCAAGGTCGCTACTATGTCAGCCGACGTGCGTCTCGTTTTCACATATCGTACTTGCATATGGCTGCGGTCACTCAATTATTTTGGGATGGCAAAGAAAAATGAGATGAGAATAATCATCATGTGCGTTTTCCGGCCCGAATCTACCAGCTCCTCTGCATTAGATCGATTGCCTCGTGTAGGACCAACGCTCGTTACTCGTGTCCACGAACACTCGTTTTTTTTCCAGCTCTGGTGAATAATATCACGACATGAGACCCCTACCTCGGCACGTTCATCATCACGAATGAATGAAGGTACATTTACAGTTACCTCGGGATGTGAAATATATGAGATAATTCGTGTCTGGGCACCGTGGGTTGAATTCCCGATCAGGACTCTTGACTTTTTATATAGATAAATTCGTATCCCGCATAAGCATATTAAAATCGTTTACGGCACAAGTCCGACTGGCTCCTGAAGTCGAGGTTTGGAGCTAAATGCTCCAATACGTCGGAATATTGTAACAATTTGAATATAAAAAAAATAACAAAAAGTTCATGATCCCTGCCTTGGTATACGGAAGATGAAGGCATTTAACACTTTGTGCTGCTGCATATTTTCCTTATAAATAAATTCACTGCACGACATTGTGTTTGGAATACGTAAGCATTAATGGCAATGGGCACGCCAGTCGTGCTTGAAAACTTAGCCGTGAAAAAATGTACTTATTAAATTTTGTAATTTAATGTCATCGTATTTAATTAAAGTTTTCGGTACACCACCATCATAAACTAACGTCCACAACGCGTGTTATTTATTCTAAACATAAAATCGTGCAGTGAATGTTTTTTTTAGAAAATAACCAGCAGCACATGAGGTGTCAAAATTCTTTCATCTCGAGTTTCCTCGACGTTTTGCGCCAGTGTAGCTCATAAGAGTAGCCACACGAAATAATGCTACCGGTACTAGGTATAAAACCGATGCTAAACAAAATGACGAGGTAGAAGTTGAGACAGAAATGCTGGTAGAGAACCCCCTTAACAGTACGAAAGTGTCAGCTGTGGAATTCAATCCCAGGTCACTCTGCCTGTAAGCAACTGTGTTTGGACCACCACCTTGCTCACTTTGATCCGATTTGTGTGGTTCGCTTGCGAAAGAAATCAGCAATAACCTTTTCCCCGCCACAAATGTCGATCAGTGTTTGTCGATCGTTCGTCTTGTTCTTGGATTTTGGTTTTCCAATATGTATTAACGATAAATAGTAATGAGTTGTCTGCCGGTGTGCTTTATGTATCTGGGAATAGAATATAATAGCATCAACCAGTTGGTTCGTGCGTGAGTGGCAACCAGAATGAAATATATAATGATTGTTGTTGGTGCACTTTGCAGACAGACACGCGTCACTAAATATTGACGCCAACAACGACAAGTGGGACAAATACAAATTGGAGTGCGTGGGGGAGGGATGAAGGGCGGTGGGAACATGGGAGTGAATATAATGCAGAGATATGGCAGAGATCAACGTCTGATTTGGTGCGCATTTCTGGTGTCACAATTTGATTTAAAAATCAATTTTGTTAAGATTCCATACATGTAAGGAAATATATTGATTTCCAGATTTGTTCCCTTTATTTCGTGTACCGGTACAACGTCTAGGAGATCGACTAAATAGGAAATATTTCATTTTATATATGGATTATGGTCCGGAACATTGCTGAAAAGAAAGACTAGCGCCTAGAGTCTGGCGTAATGCCACCACTGTAATAAATGTAATTGCATTCACAAAATTTTCATTCCATGTATATTTTTTTAAATTTTATTCTCCAGATTCTGTTCGCCGTCTTTTCTGTGCTGTTTCGGGTCATGTTCCCCTATTATTTTATTTCGAATCGTTTTGCGCTATCCCAGTGAATTATGACCCTGTGGTCCGGGGATCGATTTCCTGCGCAGGCTCTCGTTTATTCGATATCCCGGGGTAGTGGTGAAAATGTGCCCCTCACATATATTGCCTTAGCAGCACGAAGGGTACAGAATTTCCTGCAGTCATATTCACTACAATAAGGGGAATTTAGCCTAAAAAAAATAAACTTTGTTATTCACTACTGTGTTTTCTCGTTTCCTTGTCTAGGTGAACAAGAGCGGTGTGGTTGGAAACGCCGTGCCCCAGCAACAGCTCCAGCCCCCCCAGCAACAGCAACAGCAGCAGCAGGCCAACAACAGTCGGCCCGTGGTCGCCCCCAGCGCAGCCACCAACGCCGCCACCACGACCACCACCACCAGCAACACCCTGACCACCAACACCTCCAATACCACCGCCCCACCCCCCACGCTCCTCTCCAAGGTCAAGTACACGGGGCCACCGCACATCAAACGAGACAAGCGACAGAATTCGTCCAGGTTCAACGTGAGTCGGAACCGGGAACTGCAGAAACTGCCGTCCCTCAAAGGTCTGTAAAAAGTCACCTCAGGTCAAAGGGCATCACCTCATCCAACTATCAAACACACCCCGTACATATTGGAACGAAATTTATTAGCGTGAATACGTTTATAAAATTGCTCTAATAGGGGGGTCAACCTAAAAAAGTTACAAAATAAATGAAGTAATCCTTGACCATTATGGATAAAAACGGCAACTTTTTTGGTGGTGACTCGATGTTTATTC